>VZRI01007034.1:260992-287900 GCA_013397515.1 Upupa epops | reverse complement strand
CCCCCCCCCCTCAGCCCAGGGAGAGGTGGTAAAGCAGTACCTCATGTTGGCACTTATGCCTCAGACTCTGTGTGGAGAGGTCATAGATAGCTAGAGTACCATCCAGGTAGCCCACAGCAGCTAGTGGCATCCTGAAGAGATTAGAACAGGTTATGTGGGACTGGGGGGAAGCAGGGATGGAAGCACATGAAGGATGAAGCCTGAAGGCAAAGTGCATTGAGAAGATACGGGGCAGTCTGATGAAAGAGACATGTTCCTTATTTCAGGAAATTGAAAGCCTTGTCAGAGCTTCTGCAAGAGGCCTGAAGTGTTCGTAAGGGATGAAACAGCATTCTTGGAAAGACCCCCAGCAGCCCTGCCTGGAGGGTATCTCAGCCAAACAGTGGTCCATCAAGCTAGCCCAAAACCCAATCACACTGAGGGGAGGACTTTGCAGTAACCTAAGATACCCACAGCCAACAGGGGAGAGTGCAGGTAAGAGCAGAATGAGCATGAAGGACAGAAACATATGTTAGTAACAAACTTCCCACATGTAAAATTTGACAGATAAGACCATGTATCCCCATACTCACACATTACAGAAGCCCAGCGACTCCACTGAATTGGACTCTGCCTCCTCACCCTCGCCTGCAGGGGCCTTGGGGGCCATATTCTCCATCTTGAATACACACACCACCTGTGTAAATGGCAGCTGACTAGTTCTGGAGTAGAGAGGTGCTCCAATCATAGTAAGGTCCCCTTCCAAACCAGGAATTTCACCTACACTGCCTCAAAATTAAGGCCCCATAACCTCACCTCTGAGCCCCACAAGATCTTCAGGCCTACCAGTTCTGTTGGCTAAGGGTGCCTCCTGCTGGCCACTGTAGGCTGTATGGAACCACAAGAGCCCTGAACACTCACTTGGCCTGTGACTGGGGCTTCTAAAAGCCAATCCTCTGCAAGGCCCCCCATCTGCACAAACACACCTTGCCTGTAGCTGAGTTGATTAGCTTGGCGTGACAGTCCACAGACCCCGTCATGATCAAACTGCCGTCCTGGTTGCTAGCCACACATGTCAAGGGGTCCTTGTGGCCATCCTGGCCTGGGGAACAAGGAGAGGCATGAGTTCCATATGTTCTCCCCAAGGGGACTTGGGGGGCCTCAGAACCCATTCATCTACAGCCTCCACCCTGCCCAGCTCTGCCAGCACCCCAGTGGCAAAGAGCAGCCACCTATGGAGACAGCAAAACCCAGTGCCAGGCTCTCAGCAACTCCCAGGTGCCACCTCTCCACCAGGGCAGAGGTCAGAACCCACTGTAAAGGGCTGTTCTCCAGTTAAGGAGCACCCCTAGTGATCAACCTCTCCCTACCTTTCAGGACATGCAGTGAAGTTCCTTGCTTCAGGTCCCAGATGCGCATAGTCCCATCCTCATACCCCACTACTGCTCGCTTTCCTGGGTGAGATAGCCAGCAGATAAGAGCCAGCACTCCTCCTTATTCCTCTACCTTCTGCTCAGCACAGACTGGCAGAAGTAGGAGGGCAGACGGTCATAGCAGGTTCTTTCTGTCACGGAGCTGGTGACACCCCAGACAGCCCCTGCATCTCACCATCAGGCAGGATCCTGCCACATGTGGCTGGACACGCAGGGCCCTGGAAGGTTTTGCAGTCTCCGCTGGGGATCTTCCACATCCAGGAGTTACCATCAGCTGTTCCCGCCAGAAGGACATGGGCTTGAGGGTGCCATTCCATCCACTGGGCACAGAGAGGAACAGTGTCACAGGAGGGACAGGTGAAGTCCTAGCTGCTGGCCTTCAAGCTCCCAACAGCACCAGAGCTCCCACCACTCACCTCCAAATCCCCCACCTCGAAGGACCACACTTCTTCCTTGGTGTCCACCCGCCACACCTTGATAAGCCCAGACATGTCACCTGTCGCCACAAACACTGAGTCGTAACTGAAGCTGGCACAGGTGACCGAGTCCTTGTGTCCTAGAGATGTTAGAAACAGATATTGTCCGTGACAAGCTATGGAGGACAGCCAGAAGCCCAGCTCCAGCACAGCATCAGCTGGGGAAGAGTGTGTCTGGAGAGACAGCGGTGGGAGAGGACTGCGCTGCTCACTCAGCCAGCCTCGAGCACCTCACCTGAGCATTCAAACGAGAGCTCTCCATCGCTCACACGCCACACAAAGGCCTTGTCATCCTCCCCACCGGTCACTGCCAGCATGTTGGTCTTGGGGTCAATGTTCACACAGAACACAGAAGCTTCATACAAGAGTAAAGTAGGGATACAAGATTCAGACACCAAGCTGGAAGTAGACCCAGAGAGGGAACCCAGCTGCTGCTGCTGTCCCTTCCCGACACTCACCCGAGTGGAGAGAAAACGTGACCTCACTGTCGTCCTGTGCCTCCATGCCATCCTCCACGCCCTCGTCGTCCTCTGTCTCCCAGGCTTCAGCATCGGGCTCATCACCCCCATCGTCGTCGAAGTCCACGTCCTCCATCTCGTCGGCCAGGTCATCTGCAGAGGGCGAAGGTCAGTAGCGGCTCGCTGTCCGCCGGGCTCGGCCTGTCCAGGGTTGACGGCCGCGGGATAACGTGGGACCTCCCGGGGAAATGGGACAGTGGTGGGGACGCGAGATCCCGCTGCCGCCATGGCCAAAAGCCCCAAGGCAGAGGAGGCGCCAAGGAGTGGGCACGGGCCGCAGGAACCGGGGAAGGACGTGCGGCCGAGCCCGGTGCGGCAGACCGGAGCCCGTAGGCCCTGCCCAGAGCGCCGGAGGGGGCGCCCTGTCTCACCCGGCCCAGGCGGACCCAGCTCCACGACCTCGATTATCTCCTCGTCGTTGTGGAAGCCCAGAGCACCCAGGCCCTCAGCGGGCTCCATGCCGGCCTACCCTCGCACCCCACCCGCCACCGCTTCCGTCTCCGATTCCTTCGCTCTGTTCCAACCCGGCCAATCCCCGACAGCCTCTCACCCCTTACCCCCACGCCTCAGCCAATGACCCGTCTCCTCAGTTGCGCCCCGCCCCTTCCGCCACAAGGAGGGGCCTGAGCCGTCCCGCGCGGTGCATTGTGGTAGTTATAGTTTCCTGTGCGCATCTCGGTCAGCTGCTCCCGGGGAGCAGCCGCGCGGCAGACAGCGGCTCCCGGCATGCATCGCGGCCACCGCAGCCCGGCACAGGCCACCATGGCAGCGGTGCACGGCGGACTGCGCGGTAACGGCGGGCTGGCAAAGGGGGAAGCTGCGCGGTGGGGAGACCGGGAGCGTGCAGCCACCGCACGGCCTCCGGAGGGAGGGAGGACCGAGAGTCCTGTCCCTCGCGCCATTGGTCGTGCTCCGCGAGTTTGGCCACGCCCCCGAGCCGACAGCAGTGCCGGCAGAGGCGGTGATGGGGCAGGGTTATGGAGAAAGACAGTGACAGGGGCTGGGGCAGAGTCCTCAGGAACTCTAGCTTTGTCATCCTTCCCCATTACCTCTCTCCTCGCAGGGCTGCTGGCAGCAGTGGGAAGGTCTGCGGGTCCTGCCTGGCCCCAGCTGTGCCCTGTCCCCCTGGGCGCTCCGTTCCTTAAGCGAAGCTGCCACCGGCCGGCAGGCCCCAGGACCGGCTCGGAGTCCTACAGCAGGGGCCTTCCTGAGGGGGTCGAGTACATCCCCACGCGAAAGAAGGGCAAGAACCCGATGAAGCCAGTCGGGGTGGCCTGGTGAGTGGTGAGGAATGGCCTCAGCCTCTGCTCTGCAAGGCTTGGGGTGGGACGGGGTGGTTCCAGTGGGCTGCAGCACTGATCAGTACAGGAGCCCTTGCTGCCCCAGGATGGCAAAAGGCTGTGGTTTACCTACTGGCTCTCTCCATCTCTTGCCTGGTGGTTGTATCCCACAGGGCCCTTGGATTACCCTCTGGCATCATCCTTTTTCTCTTGGTCAAGCGGGAGGTGGACAAGAACCGTCAGCAGCAGCTCAAAATCCGCCAGAAGATGATGGAAGCCAACCGGGGCGAGTATGAGACAGAGCGATACAAGAGCGTGGCCAGGGGGGCATAGCCAGGCCACCCCCCCCATCCCCAGGCTGGCAGCATGGCACCCTGAAGGGACTGCTGCAGGGGTCTCCAGCCCTGTGGGATATGCAGCACTGGCACCTGCCTTCCTTTTCTAGATCATGAGGTGGTTGTGGGGCTGGGCAGGAACAAATAAACCTCATCCTTGGAGAGTGGAAGAGCTTGGTGCCACTGCTGTAGTGCTCAGACCCAGGGTCTGCTTGGGGTGGGACAAGGGGAGACACCTAGCTGCTCTGCAGCCTATGTTCTGCCCCCAAGGGCACAGGAGTACAGCAGAGAGGAAGGCTAGGCCTGGAGTAGCTTGACCTTGTTTTTTCCTCCCTAAAGCAGTGTTTGCTGTGGCCCAAGCTGCAGCCCCTGTGTAGGCCAGCACCCCCATATAGCCTGCCCACAGGTTTTTTGAGGGAGTCACCACACCAGTACAACTGGGCCTTCTGGAAAACAAGTGTTTTATTTAGCAAGTGCAACTTTGCCCACATCTGTGGCTCTACAGCCTCTGCAGCATGAGCTCTGCCAAGAGACCCACCACAGGGGTCCCAGCTGCCCCCCTGCCCACAGCAAGCACTGCCACAACTCAGGGAGGGGCGCACAGCCAGAGCCACTTTTAAGGCACTGAGTGAATGACACCAACAGGCTCTACCAGAAGACTCCCAACATGATCCCAGCAGCTGCTGCCAGCTCCTGGAGCCCAGGAAGGACAGTGGTGCTCCACTGCAGCCCAACACTGTGGGCACAGCCTTGGCAAGTGGTACTAAGGCCAGGCACTTAGTACTGGCAGCTGGTTTCCCCCATGACCCTTGGAGGTTAGTTGGGGGTGATCAAGGGAAGCTCTTTCCTTAGCAGCCTACAGGTAGAGATGCCAAAGCATTAGGAGTCACAGTAAGAGGCCATATCCTGTACACAGGCCAAAGAAGGGGGTGAGGGGCAGCAAGGGTGAGGACAAGAGGAGTCCCAGGGCTAATCCCGACCCACAATCTGCAGGATGAAGGTGAAGATGTAGACAATGTCGGTATAGATGGTGAGGGCACCATAGACATACTCCTCAGGACTCAGTGTGTTCTTCCTGTTCCCCAGAACAAGTTGGGTGTCATAGGCAAGGAACTAGGAAGAGACAGAGTCGGGGGTAAGTGCACCTCAGTCCCTGCCCAACACCCTCTCCTCACCCCAGCTATCATCTTACCAGAGTGAAGGCAATGGCACCAATGGCCGCATACAGCATGTGAAGCCAGGGGACCTGCACAGACAAGGGGACATGAGTGAGCTGGGCGCTGGCAAGCAGCAGGGCAAGGCAAGGCAGGTGCTGTCTGCACCCAGCTCCTCAGAAGCTGATGCTTATGCTGATGCTGACATACCCCCTCCCTGGGGGCAAACTGCTTCTGTCATGGCCAGCACCACACTCTACTCCCAGCAAAGGAGGATGACTCAGAACTCCCTGTCCTAGGCTACCCCTGGGGACACTGAAACGGGGACACCTGTGGCACCACTCCACAGCCACTCCGTCTCCCCCACTCACATAGTTGAAGGAGAGGACCCCCACTCACATAGTTGAAGGAGAGGACGATGGCAGTGATGATCCCGGTCACCATGACCACAATGCCCAGCACACAGAAGAGCCCCGGACATGATGTGAAATCAACCTTCCAGGAAACACACATACACATATGTCACAAGAGAGCCCTGGGTGTTCTGACCTGCACCCCAGGGCAGGGCACACCCCACTTCTTGCCTTGGTCTGGAAGCAGAAGATGGTGACAATGATGGCCACGATGGCAGTGATGAGCATGGCGATAAGGACAGCATTGGTGCGGTACGTGCTGCAGACAGAAAGGACACCAGTCACCACATACTTCAATATACCCCTGTTTAGTGGCATGCTGGTGACCTCCATCACCAATGCCCTCATCCTGGGCACAGATCCCACCAGTGTCTCCCAGCTCCTGGCAGCCTCTCATTTAAGCTGGCTGTACAGGCAAGACAGGAAGGACACCAGCTGCTGTGACTTAAGAGTCTCTGGACATACCTGGCAATCGTCCCAGTCATCAGCCCCATGGCGAGTGTCTGCAAAAGAAAAGGGCACGTTCAGTGGGGCTCACGGCATCATGAGGGGCAGCAGTTCCTGGCTGCCACACCTCTGGAGGGATGCTGCAGCACCACAAGGCACCAACAGTCCCCCTCCCCACTGCCCCAGCTTACTCACAAAGATGCTTAGTAGGATGATGTTCCAGGGGAAGCGTCTCCTGAGGACAAAAGGACAGGGGTGAGCTGGTAACAGCAGTCATGTTGTGCTCCCTGGTCCCCACCAGCTAGGGGCAGCTCCAAGCATGGATCTCATTCCCTGGATACTCCCCTCCTATATTCAATACCCCCACCCTGCGCATCACCACCATGAACTCACCGGGGACCCTGGCAGCAGGCCAGCACCAGGTAGGTTACCAGGAACACCGCACTGCAGAGAGACAGCAGGTGTCAGCCCTACAACTCTCACCCCAAGGATTACTCACCCCCAGGGCTGGGAAGTTGCAATTGTTGGGTACCAGCTGCCAGAGGGCATCCCCCAGGGTGGGGGAACAGGTAGAATCCCTACTCACTATGAGGCATAGTAGATAGCAATATTCCTCTGGACGAAGGAGCGGACAGGGTGGCTGCAGGATAAGAGAGAGAAGCATGAGGGAAAAGAAAGCAACTACTGAACCCACATGGGGATACAGGGCCAGGCTCGCCTCTTTTTCAGGAAGATAAGGAAGGATGGCCCACTCACACAAAGGTGAATACAGCAATGATCCCCACTGTCGCCAGCAGCTGCAGGGAAATTATAGCATAGACCTGAAAGAGATGGAAAAGGAGTCAAGAGTCAGCCTCCAACCCTGACAGGTGTCCCCCCACACTGACCTCCAGGGCCTCACCTTGCGGATGAAAGTGTGCCGTACTTTTCTGTCATCCCAGTCAACTGACTGTAGGGGGGAGCCATCTCCAAGGTCATTGTCACCTGTGGTGGGGGACACTCCTCAGCACCAGTACTAGCTACGCAGGCTCCCCATACTACCCCTGCTTCTAGTGCCCTCCCCAAGTGAGCCCCACTTACCAAACCGAATAGGCATAGTGGGCATGGTCATTCCTGGCTGAGGGTACCCCCCAGCTGCTGGGTATCCCCCTGGATGCATGTATCCTCCTGCTGCAGGGTATCCCCCAGGCTGTGGGTACCCCCCAGTGTAATGGGGGGGCTGGGAGTACCCCCCTGGCGGTGGGGGATAAAGGGGGTTCTTGTCATCATAGGCAGGGGGTGCACTGGGCTGTGCCATGCCAGCTCCCTGTGTCTCAGATAGGTACCTGGAAGAGAGAGGAGATGAGGGGTGTTAGCACAGATACCCCTGCATGAACAGAATGTGTCCCCAGTAGCTAAGCCACAGGTAGAGGGACACAAGGACAGCAGAACTGCCAAAGCTCCCCGTTCCACCTTAATAGTGGCTTCTAATTAATCAGGTCAAGCTAGCCTCAATGCCAACAGGCCAATGAGAGGCAAAGGGTCATCCCCACTGTCCCTCAGTCAGGGCCACCCACATTCCTGTACCCTGAGTCCTTGGTGGCTTGCATTAGTAGCCACACATAGGCAGGAATAGCCACATGTTGACCCAAGCTATGACAGGTACATCAACCTCCCCAGCAGTGATTTGACCTCTCCACTGGGGACATGACCTCTCTAGAGTCTGGAGCCCACCCTGCCATCACTGGAGGTCACAGAGCACCCACACACCCACCACTACTGCTGTTCTGCTGCTCCTGGTAGCACACTGCCCCATGGACCAAGCGCATCGCTCTGCCCACTGCCTGAGATGAAAACACAAGGCCTGATCCTGATTGCACCCATGCAGACCTCGCTGCTCCCACACACACTTCTTTTCAGGGGTACCCCCCACCCAGCAGCTCAGTCGGTCACCAGCTTCAGAGCAGAGCTCCTGAGTAACCCCATGCAGTTACACAGCTGCCCACTCCTGTCACCTCATAAGGAGGTGGATGCATCCCAAGGGAGGGGAGCCAGGCCCCATGTGGGTGCAAGCTTCCCTGCCCAACCATGCCAGACCCCTCACAGAGGCCCCACAGCTGTACTGTCTCAGGGCCAGCTGTGGGCTTGGCCAAAGCAGGAGGAGGTGGAGGAAAGCAGGATCTTCAAGGCCAAGAAAACAATGGTGCTGCCAGCAGCCAGCAACAGGCCTCCACCTGCCTGTCACCCCCCTAGCGCTGGCACCAGGGAACACCCACCCCAAGATGCAGGCTCATGCCAGGACCCCCCACATCCTCCCCATCCATAGAGGGAACATGAGAAGGAACCAGAAACCAAATGTGAATAGAATGGGAGGGGACCAGATGCTTCCTTCAGCATGACGCCAGTGCTTCCCACAGCCAGGCTGGGAAGGCGGCAGTGTGAGGCAGGGCACACCCCAGATAGTCACACTAAACCAGGGGGAGCAGCTCAGCATCCATCTCTCCACCCCACCCCACTGTCTATCTGTCTTGTAGATACCATGCTCACATCACCCTTCATTGCTGCGATGACGCTGGTGCCGAACATAATCACTACGACTGTAACTACCCCGCTGGGAAGTTTCACTTTGGCTGCTTTGTGTTTTCCCGAAAAACACTTGGTATCCCCTGGCAGGGCCAATAAGAAGTCCAAAACAGGAAAACTCCTGTGACCAGCACCCATTACAGACTGCACTCCCCAAGAGAGGACCCAGGCACCTGTACTAAGCTAGGTGCATCTGGCCAGAACATGGCCATTGGGATGTCTCACCCTGTGCCCATGGCTGGCACCCTGTAGAAGAGGTCTAGCTGCCCCAGCCCCTCCTGCCCCTACCCCATCAGGGTGGCCTTGGCAATGGGGAAGGAACCAGCCCGACAAGTCTCTGCGGCTGGCTGCCGCACCCAGGGATGCAGGCAGCACCCTGCTCCCTGCCCAGGCCACAGCACAGCAGGGCTCAGAAACCAGAGGTCACCGGCCAAAAAGCCACCTGAGCTGCCTCAGTGGCCCCAGTGTGTGACGCTATCCCTGAGGACAGGGTGCTGCTGTGCTCTGACAGCATGACTCATCACAGAACCCAGCAGGGACTGGGGGCGCAGGCAGCTGACACCCTCCCCGTATGGCCCTGTAAGTGACACTGGGAAGCGTCCCTGCTAGGCTCTGACCCCTGCCATCAGTTCCACGGGGCTGCCAAAGGCGGGACCGGAGTTTGGGATGTGGGACAGGGCTCCCTGCTCTTCCCACAGCTCCTCATGGGAAAACATCGGACTGCCCAGAAAAGCCTGCGATTTGTCACCACTACGGTACGGTGACTGGGTACGGCACAGCCCGGCATGGCACAGCCTGCCACGGCACAGCGCGGCACAACAAAGCACAACACAACTTGGCCTAGCGCAGCCCAGCCCAACCCATTCCAGTCTGACCCGGCCCAGCTTGGCAGGACTCACGCCGGGGGGGTTCAGCGCAGCCCACTCCAGCGGGTCACCCCCTTCCGCTGCCCCACACAGCTCACACAGGACCTCAGCACCGCCACAGCCTCTCTGTCCCGGTCCCCCGTACCTCAAGCCCCCTCCCGGGGGAGAAGGGCTGTGACGGGGCTCTCCCCACAGCGACTAGAGCTGATTCACACACACCCTCCACGGTACCCCAACCCATGTCCCTGCCCGCTGGGGGCTACTCCGTCCCGAACCCGACTCGAAGTGCCCCCACCCTCTCCGGCAACAGGGACGCAACAGAGTTCCGGGACCAGCCCCGCACCCTCGCCCAGACCCAACAGCCTTCCGCGACGCTCTAGGACAGCCCGGCTGCCATGGCCTCCGGCTGTGATACAGGACGAGAAGTGGGATCGGGAGCTGGACCGAGAACTTCGGGGTGGGACGAGGGCAACAGGGCGGAGGGAAGTCAGAGAAGCCGGAGTACCCCGCTGGGAGCAGAGGGAATCTCCCACCCTTACCGACGACCGCCGGTGGAAACCGAGAGCGACGTGGAACTGGAGGGGGACCGGACCGTACCTGCTGCGCCTTACTCCGTCGTGCTCCGCCGAGACAAGACGGGACTAGGCGAACGGGGCGGAGGAATGCACCGCTCGCTGCGCCCTCACGCGGCGGCTCCGCACTCCTGTAACCCGGAGAGGAACCGGGAGAAACCGGCGGGGCCGGGCTAGGCTAGGGCCTATCCTGACTTGTTGCTCCAAGACCGACCGTTCCGGCGGGGCCCCCAGAGGCCACTCAACGCCAGAAAAGTGCTCTGACAACAGCTAAAGACCCCCAATTTNGGAAGCCCCCCCTAAACGCGGGGGGGGGGGAAATCCCCTCCTCTCCGCCGATGACGAAACCCCTGTGGCTCTAGCTTGCCCGCCCTTCCCGGTTCCCGCAGCGTGACCAGCAGGGGGCGAGGTGGGGCCCAGTGGCGTGACGCGCGGGGAGGGAACGCATGGACGCGGCTTGCTGGGGGCGGCGCCCAGGCGATGGCGGGCCCGCGCNATGGCCCTCGCCGGGCCGCTGCTGTTCCGTGTGGGGTGAGTGTCCGCCGCTCCGGTAACACCCCACACCCCCACCGTCGCTCCCACGCCGAGGGGGAGCCACCGCCGCCCGCCTTTGTTCTGCCGACGGGAGGGAAGGCGCAGCCCCCTCTGCGGACCCTCCCCCGGAGAGTTAGCCTGAGGTTCTCCGGAGGTGGGGGAGGGGAGCGCATGGGAACTCCTGCACCTGTGTTCAGTCCGCCTGGACTGCGGGGACAAGGGCAGGCGGTGTCTTTCTGGTTACCTGAGGGGCTTAGCGGGGTGGAGAGTCGGCACCGAATCCTATAGGGCTTTACTGTGGTAAGGACACCCGCCGGCCCTGCGAGTCCAATAATCATTAACGCACGCCGGTCCCCTGGCCGTGCCCCTGCTGCGCTGTGCTGGCAGGAGGCTCGGGCTTATGCCCGGCTTCTGCCAAGACCCCTCAATGCGGGACCTGCCGATGCGCGGAGTTTGTCCCCTCCCAGGGAGATGCCCTTGGCACGGGGTTTTGCATGTTCTCGCACCGCTCCCCAGCCTCGAAACGTTGTTCTACAATTGGGAGCTTTCCCCGAACCCCCCAGACTGTGTCTGTTGTACCCCGCTGTGGCACATGCCACTGGGGTTAGTTCTTGTGTCCCTTGACCTGTTTCTACTTCCTTAGGGCACTCTGGGTGGCATCAGCCCTGGGCACAGACCCCTAGGGCCGAGGGGCATCGGCCAGAGTGCAGCTGTGTGCAAAGCCACAGGTCTCCAGCCCTTCCAAGCGAGCAGAGCCTTCCTGGACAGACAGACAGACACCCTCACAGCAATGCCACTCTCAAACCTTGCTGCCTGGAGCAGCTGCAGGGACCTGCCTCAGGAAATTATTCTGATCCAGCTGCAGAAATGGGGAAGGGGACACACACATACAACCTCCAGACCCCTCACATGGAAAAGTGATCCTGTGTGAAACTTTCCTTGGGGGCCCTGGCCCTGGCAGCAGCCCCCTCCCCAAGTGGGGTTCTTGGGGAGTCTAGAGCTAACATCAAGGGATGTCTGCCCTCCCCAGGTACAGGCTCTATGCCCACACACGGCTGGGCTACCTTTTCTACCGGTGGCAGGTAAAGAAGGCTCGAGAGCGATACCCACACGGCCACTCTGCACCTCAGCCCTGCCTCTTCCCTGGTGAGTTCTGGTGAGCCCCCTCCCTGCCCCACACGTTGGCTCTTTAGCACTGGTACTTTCAGGAAGGGGTTGCCAAGTTGCACATTTAACTGAGCATTAGTGATATGAGGTGTTGTGGTCATGCCCTGTTGTCTGTCTGTCCCCAGGAGTCAAAATCCTGCCCATTCCTGTGATCTCCAACAACTACAGCTATCTGATCATTGACACTGGCTCTGGCCGGGCAGCTGTCATTGACCCCTCTGATCCATTGGCTGTGCAGGTGAGAGCCCCATCACTCCTCCTAGCCCAGTGTTTGGGTGTCCCTGGGTAAGGGACTGGCATGCTTTCTGTTTTTTGAAGGGCAGAGAAGAGCAAAGCTGCCCCTAATCTGCAGCCCTTACTGCCTGGTTGAAGGGCAGTTGCCAGGCCCAGTTGTGCTGTGGCCTGGGGCAAGGTTGAAGAGTGGCAGAGCTCATCCCCCTTGTGCTATGAAGTGGGCACAAGGAGAGCCTGGTACTTAGGATCTGTGTGTGTTATCCTCGTCCAAGTCTGCTTGTCATCTCTCCCCCAACTCCCAGGCTGTCATTGAGGAAGAAGGGGTGATGCTAGAAGCCATATTCTGCACCCACAAACACTGGTAAGAGACAAGCAGGGAGTGCCAGGGAGAGTCAGTGGCTGCCATGAAGAGAGTCGAAGCTAAGGGGACCCCCAACCCTACCTTAGGATACCATGGGAAACATTCAGGGATACCATTCTCCCTCTCTTCAGGGACCACAGCGGAGGGAATGCAGTGCTTCGCCAGCAACATGGCTCCTGCAAGGTGTATGGTAGCACCCTTGATGCCATCCCAGAGCTCACAAAGTAAGTATGGGCCCCACTTCCCTGTCCCCAGCACCCTTGTTGTTTGTGGAGAGGGGTTAACTCCCAGTAGGACAAGCTACTCCACCATCCACCACTCCATGACACAAATACTATATTGCCCCTTTTGTGATCAGAGGCTTGGCATGCTCAGGACACCGGTGCACCAGAAAGGGTTGTATGGGGAGGTGGGTATTGTTTGGTGCTGGGGTCAGGTTCCACCCTCACAGTGCACCCTTGTGCCTGGCACAGCCCCCTTGTGGACAGGGAGAAGGTGAGCGTGGGCCACCTGACCTTCGAGGCACTTGCCACACCTGGCCACACTGTGGGACATATGGTTTATGTGCTGGATGGGAGGCCCTTCGGTGGCCCTCCCTGCCTCTTCTCTGGGGACCTCCTCTTCCTCGGTGGCTGTGGTAAGTGCACCCACCCCTGTACCTGGGTTACTAGAGGTGAGTGTGCCCCACCCTAAGAAGGGCTTGGAGGGAGCTGTCAATCCCCCCACCAGTGACGGGCAGTTTGCATGGGGGTCCAGGCAGGATCTTTGAGGGCTCCCCTGAGACCATGCTCGCATCACTGGACGTGGCCGTGGGCTTGGGCAAGGACACACTGCTGTGGCCAGGTGAGTGTCCCCAGCAGCAGAAGAATAGCTGCCTGGGTCCTCCTTAGTCCCTGCTGCCAAGGTGGGGCACTTTGTAGGGCAATGCTGAGAGGTATGGGGTCTGCAGGCCATGAGTACACACTGGAGTGCCTGACTTTCGCCAGCCTACTGGAACCG
The DNA here is from genome assembly GCA_013397515.1 of Upupa epops. NCBI lineage: Eukaryota > Metazoa > Chordata > Aves > Bucerotiformes > Upupidae > Upupa > Upupa epops. Next base: position 274,570 of record VZRI01007034.1, on the reverse strand, counting down.
GAAAACCCTGCACTGGAGCAAAAGCTGCAGTGGGCAACACAGCAACGCCAGGAGAAGAGGAGCACGGTGAGGCCATGGGGGTCCCTGCAGCCTTCCCCAGCCCATTGTGGTGTCCTGCATCCCTCAGCAGGTACACTGTACCCTAACATCCTCTTGCCCGATGGATGTTGTAGGAGAATGGAGTGCTAAGGGTAATGAGGGTGTCCTAGCTCCCTGTTGGGTTTGCTGAGTGTCTGTCCCCACAGTGTCCCTCCACGCTGGGAGAGGAGCAGACCTACAACCCGTTCCTGCGGACCCACCGGCCGGAACTGCATGCAGTGCTGGGTCTTTGGCAAGGCAGATGGGAAGACCCCGATGCCTTACGTGCCCGTGTCCTCAAGGAGGTGCGGAGACTCAAGGACCTCTACAAAACCACCTAGACACACACACACAACCCTCCCTGGACCCCCAGCTTTTCCATGGGGCAGATGCTGCTCAGGCATGAGGGAGCCAAGACCATGTGGTTTATTTTACTGTGAATTGACCTTCTGGGGTGTAGGGTTGTGGAGTCCCAGAATGGAGGCCCCTCATATTGACACCCCATAAGTGATCTGTCTTTGATTCCCCAGACTTGGGGACAACCAGCTGTCACATAGAAGTACCTTGATCCCCTTTCTGGGGGTCTGTAGTCCCCAACCCCACTGGTGGGGCTGTAGGGATGGCACCAAGGGTTTTCCTAACTCACCGAGTCCTCTTTTTCTGTGAGCCTCCAGTTTCCATTCCCCAGCACCCAGGGAACCCCTGATTCCCCTGGCATCCCGCAGTGCCCTGCATCTCCGTTGGTGGAGGTGGGGCCTGGGATAGAGCAGCACGGGTTCGGGCAGTACTGTATTCAGGATAGGGTATCTTCAGCACCCTGTGCTTGGTGCTGAACACACACATTCCCCCTGCACAGATAAGCACTGGGATGGGGCACACTGATGGGCTGAGGCTGGGGGCGGGAGTATGCATGTGCTGCTGGAGACTGGAAATTCCCTACCCCAGATAAAAGAGTGGATCCGAGTTGTACCTGTTTGGCTCTTTCCTTCCGGGGTCGCTGCCCCTTTAAGAGACGGTGCTGGGCCGTTGCTGTGGAGACCCCTGAGGCGTCGAGGGAGGCACCTGGGGCCTCCCCAGGTTTGGGGACTAGGGGTGGGTCGGGTTCAGGGGTGGGTGATGGTGGCCTGGGGTTGGTGGTCTATAGGGGGATGAGGGAGCGATAGGGGCCGTGGGGACTCCAGAGGCCGGGGGGCTGTCATTGTTCCCCCTCTCTGAGTTAGGCCTGTGAGTACCGGGGCTGTCGCGTGGTTTGGGGGTACCTGCTTTCACCTCACTGGGGGTCCGGCAGCAGCAGCCTCACGAAGACCCATGGAACCCCCTGCCAAGGGCCAGCAGCAGACCCCAACCCCAGCAGAGGCAGCCGCCAAGTTCCTGAATCTCATCGGTGGGTGCCCGTTTCCCCACCTTAGGGGGGGGTCCTCGATGCGGGGGTGAGGGGTTCCGGGTCTGGCCCTGAGGGGCTTGAGCCGGGTGAGGGGCTGGTCCCAGGCTGCCCCGGGGGAGTAGGGTGACGGATCCCTGGGCAGGGCCGGAGGAGCTGGAACGCTGCCTGTTCACCGAGACGCTGGCGGTAGTAGCAGCGGGGGAGTGGCACCGGGGCCGACGGTGGATGACGGCCCAGTGGGCAACTTACGGGCCGGTGGGTGAGCCGCAAAGGAGCTGCCTGCTGGTACAAGCCCAGGGCAGGCAGGACGGCCTGCCCGGTTCCAGTACCCTCAGAGGTGAGCTGGAGGGCAAGTTGGGGTGTCCCACACGCTGTCCAGAGCATCCCCCTGCCACCGGCCCCAGGGGCTGGCATGGGGCGCTCAGAGTGGACTGAATGTGGCTCTGCTCTGCTAGCCTATGTGACCCTGCAGCTGGAGACCCTGGAGCAGGAGGAGCAGGAGCGCCTGGAGGTGACTGGTGTAGTGGTGTCATGTCTCCTTCCCCATGTCCTCTCCCCCTGCACTGGAGTGTGTGGGCAGTGATACCCTCCTGGGAACTGTGCGCCATGCAACGTGGCTACACTCTTGTGTCCCCTTTTGAGTTCAAGCATCATCTGTGTCCCACCAGCCTGGTCCCCATCCCCCACTCTGGGTAGCAGCTGCAGTAGGAAGTTTTCCACAATTGGTCTGGTGTCATACCCTGATTGAAAATGGTTCTTGGGTGTGCCACCTCAGACTCTCTGGCTCTGCCCTGTGCCCCCAATTCCTCCCACAGCTCAAACCACATGCCATAGAGAGGAGGACTCACATGGTGAGCCACCAGCATGGGATGACTATCACAAAGACTCTCCAAGAGGAAGAGGTAAAGCTGAGGAGGTCTCTCCCTTCTGCCTCCAGATGAGGCACATCCTAGGAGGGCCAAACATGGCTGGCTTGTCCCACCCAGGAGTGCCCAAAGCCTCCAGGGAGAGCTATCTCATGAGGTGTTTGTGTCACCCCACAGTCAGAGCCACAGTGCTGGAGCTTCTCCTACGGCCGAGCCAAGACACAGGGGCTGCTGCTGGAGGGTGCCAGCCTCCTGCTGCTGCGGGTGCTGGCATGCCGGCAGACAGTGCCCCCTACTCTCATCTTCCCTACTATCAACACTGAGGGCTGCCTCTGCACCTCCAGATATGTGAGCCACCAGCCACTGGGGTGCATGAGATGGACAATCTGCATTAGGTTGGGTGTCTGGGTGGGGCACAGGAGCTGGGAGTGAACAGAGTGTGAGACTGACAGCATGGTGGATCATGGGGATGGCACTCGGAGTAAGGAGAGATTCCAGAACAGGGATGACTTCTCACTATACCCTCATAGCGTGCCCTGGGCATCCAGCAGCAGACAGTAGGCTCAGTAGAGTTGGAGGTGTTCGTGATCGAGCAAACCATACACACTGATGTGGGCATCTCCACTGTCTGGCACAGCAGCTTCCTTCCCAGTGGGTATGTAGCAGGTCTAGTCAGGAGCACCTCCAGCCCTGCCAGCCCAGCAGGGACCTAGGATAGGAGTCACCAGCTTTTCTCCCACAGACATTTGGTCCGACTGGTGCAGGTAGGCTGTCCGATGCTGGTACTTCTGCAGGATGAGTTGGTTCTTGACAAAACAGGTACTGGTGGCAGGGGGAGGTTGTGCCTCTCAGCATAGGCAGACCTGGCTTGCTGTCTGGCAGACAAATAGGGAATGCCCTGCCCTGCCTTTCTGCTGCCAGGTGAGGTCAAGCCCCAGCCCTGCTTCCCCAAACAGCCCCTAGACTGGGAGGCGGACATTCAGCTCTGCTCCACCTTCCTGGAGAGAAAGGTGAGACAGAAAAGGAATATGGGGCTGTGCCACTTCCCAGCAGTCTTCTCTGGGGGACATGGGCAGGCTGTCCAACATCCTCCCCCATACCTCCTCAAGTGTGGCAAAGGACTGAGGCATCTAGCCTCTGTACCCTCACACAGCTCCTGTGGGGTACGCTGATGCCCACGTCCACCCTGCCTGTTCACCACAGGAGATGCTACAAGCTTCACATGCTGATTATGTCCAGCAGCATCCTGAGCTTTGGGCACTGCTGGGTGACTTCCTTCAAGCCCTGCTCCTCTGGCAGCCCCAGGACCCAGTTGCCTTTGCTGCTCAATTCTTCGGCCCCTTTGCCCACCAGCCACCTCAGGGGCTGCCAGCCCCTTCCTCAGTCCCTCAACCTCACCACCTTCCAGCTAAGAAGGAATAAAACTGACAGTGCTGTCTGTCCTGGTTTGGTTGCTTTGGTGAAACTGAGGCATGGGGAAGGCAGACAGTGCCAGGTTGCCTGCTGACTCTCTGCCATGCCACTCTTGGGGGCGATCTGTCCCATTTGCAGTTCTTCTAGCCCTTGCTTGGGGTTGGGGGTTCCTAGTGGATATCCTGCAACAGGAACAGACTCCCAGCCCTGAAGCAATCACCACCCTATATCTGCCTGAGAGCAGACCTCAATGCTTGCTTTTCTGTGGGGCACAGCCCAGCTGGCATAAGAATGCCCTGGAGACACAGTTGGTAGGTACTACCCAGGCACCCACGCATGCATGTAGGGCGTCACGCCTCCTAACTCCGCAGCCACAAGTATCCTGAGGATGGGTTACCCCACTTTTGTGGGTGCAGCCTGACCTGCAACAACACTGAGAAACTCATCTTTGAGGTAAAGCTCCACCAACACAGGGTTGGTGTAAGCACTCTACCCCATCAGCAGCTAAGGGTGCTTTTTGAGCTGCTCACATGCTTACGCAACTCACACCTGCTTCCTCTTCACTCCCTGTCTTTCCCCTGCTCCCACGGGGGCCAAGCCCCACACCATGGGACACCATCTCCTGCTTCCATTCCCACAGCCATTCAAGGAGCAGGACTTTCAGCATGTGATGGAGGGTGACATGGAAGAAAGCTCTCACAGCCCTGGGCACTGGCATAGGTGCCTTGAGCGCACATCTGTGTGTGCATGGCACAGGAGGCACTGGGTTTCCCCCTCATGGCACAGGGTGGGGGAACTGAGACCTTGTGTATTCGTAGCACCCGCCTCCTCACCCCCTGCCAGGCAGGGCCCCTTTCCCAACCAACATCAGTTGGTGGTGAAGGAGCACTTCCTCCTCCTCCTCCTGGCGGGTGGGGGGATGCAGCCTGAGGGTCCTTTAAAAGCTGGGTAGCAGGCATTGCACCCAGTGCAGCGATCAGGGCTCCCCAGCACCACATCTGATTCAGGACCAGCCATGGTACTGCTAGAGCCAGGTGAGACTCACGACACTTGGGTATCCCCCATGACTCCTTTCCTTCCCTATAGCCCCTGCACTCCACCCTGGGACCCCTGGATCTGCATCCCCCACAGAAGGCATTATCCCTTCCAGCCTGTACTGACTTCCTCACTTGCCCTGTCCTCTGTCCCCCACAGCCTACCCATGACTCATTCATGTTCCTAGGACATGGGTAGGTGTGATTGAGACTAGCACCAACCTTTGATCCCACTCCATGTCCACCCAGCAGCAGGATCGTGAGTGGGGCCCCATACTGTCCTGCCTACCTGGCTCTTGGACAAGTGGAACTTGGTCTGGGACCAAAGGTTTTATGGGACACCTTAACTGGAGGTGGTATCCAACCTCTTCAGATAGCCACTGACAGTCCCCATATCCTTACAACCCCATTGAAAAATGGGGCTTGTCCCTCATGGGGCCCACTGGACAGGGGCAGATGGGATTTGGGGAAAGCTAGTACCAAGGCTGGCAGCCCAGTAGTGTCCTAGTCCCATAGCGGGCTGCCACCCCCTTCCTCTTCTTCCTCTCCCTCGTCCAGGTCAAGCCAGCTCTCTAGACCAGGGAGAAGCCCAGACTTACAGCACCAATGGGAGCCTCATGCCCCCACAGCACACCAGCACCCAGGATCAGACCCACCTGGATGAACTCATCAGAATTCCCAAGGGTGGAAGGGTAGGTGCTGCCAAGCTGGCACCTCCATCTGAGCGTGGGCAGAGGCAGGATGGGGTGCCAGTACTGCAAGGATTTGNGGCCACTGTAAGAGGGGGAAAATGTACCAAGGACATGACCTGGGGGCCTCAGTATCCCCAAACCCAGCTCAGGCACATCACAGATCCAGGCTGAGCATTTCCACACTTAAAAGTTTCCAGGCTTGTAAACTAAGGCACAGGGTGAGGCTGGCTTCAAGGGGTGGGTGAAGAGGAAGGAATGAGGGGTTCCTCTTCCAGGTGGAGTGGTGAAAGCAGGAGGACCTCACAGATTGCAATTATAGTGCCTGACAGCCCAGGGACCCCCCTGCAAATCAGCATGTAACTTGTCCCTTAGTGTTCTCTCTGCCCTTTGCACTGCTGCCGAATGTCTGGGGGCAGTAGTTTTCTCCCTGACACAGGCAGAAGCAATATCATCCATGTAAAAAGTGTCCTTCCATATGCTCCTAGCTGGGAGACATAGATTTTGAACAGGAGCTCCTTGCTCTGACCCATTGCGTTGTTGCAGCCTGGTTTCAGCTTTAGGAAACTCTGGGCTTTCACTGGTCCTGGCTTCCTCATGAGCATCGCCTACCTGGACCCGGGCAATGTGGAGTCAGACCTGCAGTGCGGGGCAGTGGCAGGCTTCAAGGTGAGCCCTGGGTCCCCCCAGGCCTTGGGGTCAGGAAGTAGCTGGGGGTTTCATAATATCTTCTGCACCAACGGCCTCCAACCCCACGGCAAACCTGCTTCCTCAGCCCAGAGAGCGGGAAGGGCACTGGGGGGCTGGGACCTTGGCAGTGTGGGAGGGCACCCAGAGGTGTAGGGGTCACCACTCTGCCTGGGCTGGGGACCATCTCCAGCCCCTCCTGGGCTGCTCTACTCTCTGTCTCTGGGCTGGCTGTTAACTTTGCTGGGAGCTCTAGGCAGCCAAATCCTGCCTGGTGCCCAGCCCTCTCTGCCTCCCTCCCTCCCTTGTGCCCCTGCCAGCTGCTGTGGGTGCTGTTGTGGGCCACCGTCCTGGGGCTGCTGTGCCAGCGCCTGGCCATCCGGCTGGGAGTGGTGACTGGCAAGGACCTGGGTGAAATTTGCTACCTCTATTACCCCAAGGTGAGCAGCCACAGGGACTTAGAACCATGGGGGGACCCCATACTCAGGTTGGTAATAGTCCTGGCAGGAACTGGGGGCGCTAGAGACGAGCAGAAAGAAGTTGTGAGAGCCATGCCTCTCTCAAGGACTCAGCTAAGACCCCACCCCCACTGCCCCCATCTAGCAGCCACTCACACCTACAGTAATGGGGGTATGGAGTGAGAGAAACTGCTGCCTTGTTGTCCTGGTCTGATTTAGGGACATGAGTGTGTCCTCTGTGGGGGACTCAGCCCAGGCACTGGGGCAATAACACACAGGGCAAGCCTGATCTCCTTGATCTAGGGAGTTGGCAGAGCACAGGGAGAAATCACATGGCAAAGGAAGGGGAGAGTAGAATTCATGTCTAGGCAGCAAGATTCTGATGGAGGGAATAAGCAGTGAGATGTCAGCTGTCCCCAAAAGGAAGGCTGGACATGCCCCTCTGCCCTGATACCCCCAAGGAGCATCATATCTTTACAACTGAGTCCTGTCCTCAGCTCCCACTGGGGCAGAGATGGGGAACGGTGGCAAGCTGAGATTTAGGATTCATCTTGCACCATGAGATTGTGTTATAAGGGTTAAGGGGTCTTCCAGGGTCTCAACACTGCTCTAGATGACCTGGGGACAGTGGCAGGGACTCTACCCTGGAGACTGTACTAGGTTGCCTGGGGCCAAGCTTTGCTGCAGGCTCAGACACCTCACTACGGCCCCTGCAGGTGCCTCGAGTGCTGCTCTGGCTCATGATAGAGATCGCCATCATTGGCTCTGACATGCAGGAAGTCATTGGGACAGCCATTGCCTTCAGCCTGCTCTCAGCCGGCCGGTGAGCTACCCCCTAAGAACCCCCAACCTCCTCTATGAGGACTCTCAGCCTTCCCCATGGCCCTACATGTCCATGGGCCATTTGTCTTAGCAGCTCCCCTTTGCCATCCCACAGCATCCCCCTCTGGGGTGGGGTCCTCATCACCATCGTGGACACCCTCTTCTTTCTCTTCCTTGACAATTACGGTGAGTGCCAGGATGGTAAGATGGAGAACATTTATCCAGATAACCCTAGAGCCAATGTGGCATCAGCGTCCCTCATACTGTCATACCCCTTCTCTTGCTCTCTTTAGGACTTCGCAAACTGGAGGCTTTCTTTGGCCTTCTCATCACCATCATGGCTCTGACCTTTGGCTACGAGGTGAAGGGGGCAGCTGGGGAGACCCTTTTCCCTGCAGAGTGCTGGCGGGGGATCCCCCTGGGGCATCCCCACTGGAACCAGGCTGCAGTGGGTGAAGGGGACAGCTCACAGTGTCCTTTCCCACTGGTCCCCAGTATGTGGTGGTAAGACCAAGGCAGGTGGAGGTGCTGAAAGGCATTTTCCTGCCCTACTGCCCGGGCTGTGGGCGACAGGAGCTGCTCCAGGCTGTAGGCATTGTTGGTGCCATCATTATGCCCCATAACATCTTCCTCCACTCCTCCTTGGTCAAGGTGAGACCCAGACACTGCCACGGGCACTGCCACGGGCACTGTCATCCCAGAGTGTCTCAGGGAACACTTGTTCCTGGCTGTGGACAGGGGGTGCCTGCCTGACCCCCTGTTGCTCACTGTGACCAGACACGGGCAATCGATAGGTCCAAGAAAGAGGCAGTGCAGGAGGCCAACATGTATTTCCTGGCTGAGTCCTGCCTGGCCCTCTTCATCTCCTTCCTCATCAACCTTTTTGTCATGGCTGTCTTCGGTGAGGCTTTCTACCACCAGCAAAATGAGGACGTGGTGAGTGTCACCTCATAGCTGTGGCAAGGTGACAGCTTTGCCTGACTCTGGAGACAGGGCATCCCTCGGTGAACAGGTGTCTTTGTCTCATGATACGTGATATGTGTGGGTCCCCCTTGTCTGTGGTGGCCGTTGGGTGACTGTCAGGTGGCTGTCATGCTCGTGCCTGCTGTGTCTTGCAGTACAAGAAGTGTGTCAACAGTAGCATCAGCTGCTACGCAGGCATCTTCCCTGCCAACAATGAGACAGTTTCTGTGGATATCTACCAGGGGGTGAGTAGCCCTGGCTTGTGCCTGTTGGGCCCATTTGGGGAGTCATTCCTGCATGTGCCCAGTGAGTATTTTGCAGAATATACTGGGGCTGGGGGCTGCTGCAACTCCACTGGAAGGAGTTGATGGGGGTACCCAGGGTGTGGGACACTTTGGGGTCCTCATGGGAGTGTCTCCATACAGGGTGTTATCCTGGGCTGCTATTTCGGGACAGTGGCACTGTACATCTGGGCTGTTGGAATCCTGGCATCAGGACAGAGCTCCACAATGACTGGGACCTACGCAGGGCAGTTTGTCATGGAGGTGAAGGATGGGGATACTGGCTCATGCCCCCATGGGGGGCAGCTGAGATGGGGGAATCACGAGTGGGCCCTTAGTGAGGAGTCCCATGAACAGTACTGCTCCCCCAGATACTGGGCAGAGTAAGTTGCTCACATACCTGCAGGGAGCTGGGCACAAAGCATTGCCCATCTGGTGTGTAGCAGCTTGCTGGCATCAGTGTGCTCCATCCCCAAGAGGTGGGAAGGGGATAGCGCTCACTCATTGCCACTGCATGGCTATCCGTACTCGCTGTGACAGCCTCTCCCAGAGGCACCGCGTGTTAGGGAAAAACTGTGTTTCCCTGAGATCATTTGCTCAATTAGCTGGAGCTGACATCTAGCGGGGTGCAACCGTCCTGCAACAGCACACTCGTGCCCTGGCACAGAGGAAGTGCTGCTCATTATAACCAGGGTTTGGGGCTAGAGGTTACCCTGGCACAGTGCCTCAAACACAGTGAGAGATGAAGGTGCAGGTTTTGCCGTGTCCCCAGGGCTTTCTGCATCTCCACTGGTCTCGCTTTGCCCGGGTGCTCTTCACACGCTCCTTTGCCATTCTGCCCACTGTCTTTGTGGCTGCCTTCAAGGATGTCAGCCACCTCACAGGCATGAACGACCTGCTCAACGTCCTGCAGAGCATCCTGGTAAAAGGGGGCATTGCCTGACCTTGAACACTCTGACCTGGTGGCTATGCCTCCCCTCACTCCTCATCTCTTTCTAGTTGCCCTTTGCTGTCCTGCCTGTCCTCACTTTCACCAGCCTGCGTCCTCTCATGCAGGACTTCACCAATGGCCTGTGAGTACGCGAGACAGTGAGGCAGAGTGGAGTGCCCTCTCTTTTAGTCCATTCTGTCCCCTGGCTCACCATGACCTGGGGGTAGCTGGTATGGGCAGTGGGGTGGGGCGTGTTCATTCCCACCTGCCCAGGGCAGCCTGAGCAGGGATGGGGGCTCTGCCCTGGCACTGATACCCATGCTCCTGCCCGCAGCCCATGGAAGGTGCTGATGACCCTCATCACGGGGCTGGTCTGTGCCATCAATGCCTACTTGGTAGTGGACTTTCTGCCCACACTACCAGGCCTGGAGTACCACATCCCCCTGGGCATCCTGCTGGTTGCCTATGTGGCCTTCATCGTCTACCTGGTAGGGCTGGCACTGTGGAAATAAGCAGCTAACTGGGGGCTGGTGGGGGCTCCCCAGTGGGAGCCCATCAATCTGCGCTCTTCATTCATCTCCAGATTTGGACATGCAGCATTGCACACGGAGCCCGGTTCCTGGCCCAGGGTCAGCATGGCCGGTTCGGCTTCGGTGTCTCACTCGACTCGCCGGTGTGTGCAGGAATCCAGTGACACATCCCATTCCCCCTCCTGTCCCTCTCCCCCCCCCAGGTTTGATGCCCCGTCTTGTTCGGGGATGAATGGTATTTGTGAGAGATGCACCCAGCAAGGAGGGGTTAAGAGCTGGGCAGATCTCCCACCAACTTTTTTAAGCCCCCTCCTAATTCAGGGCTGGTGGTCCCCGCTGGATGCGGGGTGGGGAGCAGCGGGAGGTGCCCTCGGCGCAGAGAATGTTGTGAACGACCTGCCCCGAAGACCTCCTGCCCTTATTAGTGCCGGGAACCAGAGGCTTCCGGGACCGATAATTACCGTCGGGAACCATTAATTACCTCGCGGGACCGGTAACCTTCCCTCCCCGTCTGCGCCCGGGGCCGATAGGGCCAGCCCCGGAAGGGCCGAAACCCCCAGCCCCCTGTCCCGGCATGAATGCCAAAGCGAGGGTTGTGTCCCTAAACTCGGGGGACAAGTTGCTGATAAATGATGTGCTCGTAACCTGGCACCGGCTTCCACACTGCTGCGCGCCCCACTGGCCGGCCGTTCCCGCACCTCCCGACCCTAGCGAGACCGTCTGACCCAGGCAGAGAGGGCTTGGCCGGGGGGTCGGGGTGGATACACCCACGCGTGGCCGTCAGAACGCGGGAGGAGAGGCTCAGCTCCACTTCTTTGCATTCCCAGGGAGTGAGTTAGGAGGCGAGAGACTTCACCACACCTCCGCCTGTCAGCTCCGCCAGCTGCGGTTACGGGGCCATTCGGGCGCTCCCGGGGTCATACCCCTCATCCCCCTTCAGGCTCCGCACCCCACGGAAGCGAGTGCTCGGCGCGCTTCGCCCCCCTCCGCGGCCGGCACTTGCGAGACGCTCCCTGGCTGTTTCAAGGCTCCCCGCTCTCACCAGCAACAACCCCCAACCCCAAAATGCCCCTTCCTAAACCAGCCCCGCCAGGAAGCTGGGGGGCAGAAATCAGGGTGTGGGGGGGTGCGAGGTACAGAGCCCTCCCGTCCTCCCGCCAAGAAATAAGAAGCACCCAGCACTCGCAGGATCCGCGCTTGTTTATGTGAAGAATTTCACCTTCCTTAAAAGGGCGACGCCAGCACAGTGGGATGGTGCCCCCACCGCACCCCGCCTTCGCGTTGGCCCGGCCTCGGGCTGCTTGAAGGAGGAATCGGAGTGGCGGGTCCCACCGAAAGGCGGAATAGTGCTCCCCACCCCCAAGCGACTCGGCCAACCCAAGATCGCCGGGGCTTAGGAAAATCCTGAGAAATCGGCACCGTTTCCTCCACATCATGCGCTGGGAGTGCCCCTGCCTGGGATGCACGATCGTACAGGCGACAGCGGACAGGAGTGTGTTGGATGTAGGAACCAGTTCCAGGGCTCATCTGAGGGGCGAGGCGGTGTTCAGAGTGTGCCTGCGAGCACTTCCTTGTTGTAGGCAGGAGTCCCAGCCGGCAGGTACCCCCAGCTGAAGAAACCCCTGGCTTAGGAGCACCTCCAGCCCGGGGGCACCTGCCTGAGCTCAGCTCTCAGCAGCAGGTGTCCATCCCTTGGCCTTGGTCTTGGGGCAGAGCTCCAGGGCCATGACTAGCTGGGGAAATAGAGGACAGTGTCCAGCACCCCAATTTGGGGTGATACAAAGGGTCCCCAGGTGCCTAGCTGATGGGAACCGAGTGCCCTCCTGCATAATGCTCACCTGGCCCAGTCCACACATCCAATGGGACTCAGCCTGCTTTGCACCAGGGAACAGCATGAGGCCTCTCTCCACAAGCCGCATGTTCCCAGCTTTGGATGGGGAATCCAGCTCAGGATTGAGATGACATACCACTGAGCATCGCAGCTGCCTGTTCTGCCTTGAGCAGGCAGGAAGGCTGTTAGTGATGCTCCAACGGCAGCTGCAGGCATCTGGTCTGGAGATCCTTCTCAGACTAATTAGAAGATAGGGCATGGCTGAGCTAGGGCTGCTGCCCACTCATGGCTCATTAAGAGAAGGATTTGGCTAGAGATACAACAATCCTGGCAGGGACGCATGTGTCCTCCAGAGCTGTCCCTGTGGTCAGCAGTGTGTCCTGGCACATGCTGACTGCCTAGCCAGCCCTGCTGGGGACAAGGCAAGGACAAGACTGGCTTCACCTGGGCTGGAGGGAGCAACACAAGTTGTCCCAAAATAGAAAGTAGAGGAAGCACTGACTCTTCTTCCTCTTCCTCCTGCTCTGCTGTCCTTTCTAGCACCTGCCAGGTCCCACGGCATCCCAACCCTCCACCAAAACACCTCCTAATGCAGGACCCTATTTCCCAAAGGGGCTACCTGTGGACATGAATCGTGCACCTTTGTGTCCCACACTGCCAGGGTGGGAGACAAGTGCCCCTTCAGCCCAGGGTCTGCCCCCCATATAGTGGGAAGGCTCAGCCTGGGAGACATCACCAGCACTCCTGCAGTCACCCCTCCCTAGAGCCAGGAAGGACCATATTGGCTCTTGGAAGTTCCAAAACTGTAGTTGGGAGAGATAAAAAGATCCCATGTTTGGGGGATCTTATGGAGAATTTCCAGCCTCCTCTGCTGACCTGGCACAGCCAGCGAGAAGGCAGGAGGTGGTTGGGATCTGCTGGAATACCCATGGGATAGAGGACACCACAGTGCCAAGTTGCCCTGGTTTGTGGGGAAGAAGGGACTATGAGGGAAGGATACCAGGATACGGAAGGGCTTGGGAAAGGGGTGCAAGAAACTTTCCTGAGGGAATTGTTGCATCCTCAACTCCAGGTAAAAGCTGCCTTACAGAAAGTGCTTGGAAAAGCCCAGCCTCATCCCCCACTCTGGAGACAGGAGGGGAGGAATTGCAGAGAAAAATGTATGCGCTGATTACATGCGTTATATATATTTATATAAATTCTCTAAATAATTGGGGAACTTCGGGGCAAAGAATGAAAGCAGCAAGCGTTTATTGGTGTAGCCTCACAGCACCTGTTGCCCTGTGCACTGGCCTGCCCTGGCAATGAGGAACGCCTTCAGGTGGGGTGGGTGGCTTCCTCCAGCCTGGAACTACCGTGTTCTGGATGTCTGCAAGGGTATCCTGTCAGATGGACGGCAGGGTTAAAACAGGGGGGAGTGATCACAGGCAAATCCCCCTCTCCAGGGGAATAGAAGTCCCATGAGATGGTGCAGTGATGGGACTCTGTGGTCCTTCCCAGCAAAAACTGCGACACAGACTGCCCCCGCACTCCTGATTGCTGCTCCACGCGGGTAAGCTAGCGGCTACCAGGAGAAGGAGGCGGATGCGGCAGCGAAGGAAGAGGAGGAGG
>VZRI01007034.1:208237-260959 GCA_013397515.1 Upupa epops | reverse complement strand
CCTCTACCCCCGGCGCCCATGGAGCACCAGTCCATCATCACCCAGGTTAGCAGGGAGGAGGTGAGCGCCCCGCTGCAGGAGAAAGGTAACACTCCCTTGGGAGTTAAGGGGTACCTCTGGGTCTCCAGTATTTGGGGCTGGGGCCTTGTGGAAGGTTGATCGCGGAGGGTGTGGTGACCTGCGGGCCGTCTCTGCCTGCCCCACTCTGGCCCCTTCGCGCGTCTCGCTGCCCTAGGGCTGAAGAGAATGGACTGGGGTCAGGGAGACCTGGGCTGGGAGGCAGTGGGTTTATTCGCAGCCGGCTGCGCAAAGAGGTCCCTGCTCTGTTCCCCGTGAATCCTCTGGGTGCCCCCGGGGGGCGGCCCGGCTTTTGGCGTCTGTGCGCTGGTTCCTCTGGAGCAGAGTGTGCAGCAACGCCCGGAGAAAACAGGGAGAAAGGGAGGGGGGAGGCGGTGACCCCCCCCATCTGAGCGCCCTGGGATCCCGACCCACCCGCATCATCTTCCCAGCGCTGCCCGACCTGCGGCCCAGGGTAGGCGTGCAGCGTAGAAACGGGCCCCGGCCCCCGTGGAGTGCGCCTGCCTCGCGGGCTTCCTGCCCTGGGGTGGCCACACCGTGGGATGTTTGGGGACACAACTGGGGAGGGTTCCTGGCCCGAGCCGGGGGCAGAATCCGGCCTGCGAGGCTGTGGGGAAAAGGCCGGAGCCCCGGGCGGGCGGGAGCTGTCCTCCGCCTCAGTTTCCCCTTCATCCACCAATGGGAACAGCAGAAGCGGCGCCCGGAGGCGGGCGCTTCGCCATGATTGGCCTCCAGTGTCCGATCCGAACGAGTCGGCCAATAGGATGGGAGATGGGATGGGAGGCTAGGTGGGGGCGTGGAAAGAAGCGTGAGAGGCCCGCCCTAAGCGAGACCCCGCCCCCAAGGTGCCCGCTCTCGTGGGTTTGGGGCTTCAGCCATGCAGGGGAGGCCTACTGGGGTAACACCTGTTATCTGCTGGGGTGGGCTGTGAGTGGGCTGTAAGCCACTGGGCCACGGAACTGGCGGGAACTGGCGCTTGTCAGGGCTGGAAGAGCGACCGGATGGGTGTGGGGACTGATGAGGGTGCAGGGGGCCTTGGAGGACTTACCAGTACCTCTCATATCTGGCACCATCATCCCGAACCCAGCTCACCCCTTGGTCCCTCCTCACTGTGCTAATGCTGGGGGGGACCCTCTGGGGTTGCCCCTGCCTGCTTATTTTTGTGTTGTGCCCTCCCACAGGTAATCAGAGCCCTGCCAAGAAGCCACGAAGCCGCAACATCCTCCAGTCCCTCTTCTGCTGCCTATGCCAGGATGAGGGGGAGATCCGCACCAGCACCACTGGTGCCCCACTGCTGGTGGAGGAAAATGGGGTCCTGCCCAAGGTACCCCCCCACGGGGCATCTCCCGCATCCACAGTTTGGCACTGGAGGGGAAGACAGGCTGGCTGCCTGTCCCCAGTGTTTCACGTGTGCTAGGCTCCCCCTCTCCCTGGGTTGGCAGGAGGGAGGAGGGTGCTGTTTGCCTCCACTCTGATCCTCTCCTGGTTTGCCTATACTCTCCCCTTCTTAACAGACTGCTGTCAAACATCTCCTGCCTGAGATTAAGCCACAGGATGCCAGCAAGTTGTGCGTTGTCATCGACCTGGATGAGACGCTGGTGCACAGCTCATTCAAGGTGGGGGAATCCCAGCCCACCCCACTTCCTTCCCTCACCCTGCTCTTCTACCCTGCAGGTGATACCCAGCATGCGTAACTAGCAGGTCTGCTGGGTGGGATGCGGTGTTGCTGAGGAAGGGCAAGGGGCTGGCAGGGGGTATATGTGGTGGGTAAAAGGTGGGCAGGCAGTGTTTGTGCAGGGGTGACCACCTGGCACTGACCCTGCTGTGCCCCCTGCCCCCCCTCCCCCCCAGCCGGTGAACAATGCAGACTTCATCATTCCTGTGGAAATCGATGGCATCATGCACCAGGTAATGGGGCAGGGGCATTCCTGGCCGGGTGGGGGGTAGAGCACAGAGCCCTCTGTGTCCTCCTCCAGGGACTGAGTGCTCTGCACCAAGGGGCAGTCAGGGATATTAGAGTGCCAGGGCTGGTACCTTGGGGGCAGAGGGGTGCGCTCCCCTCTTCCTAGCAGGACGGGGAGGAGAGAATGGTCTGGCACAGTAACCTGCAGTGGCTGGCCCCAGGTTCAAGTAATCCAGGATAGGCTGTGGTCTGGACAGTCAGCCTGTTCTTGGTTACTTGGCTCTGGAGCTGGTCAGGTACTTCACCCTGGAGGGTGCCGTCAGGGCCATTGCATCCCCTAGCCCCCACAGGGCAAACCCTGCACGGCACAGGGTGCACGCAACCCTGTGTCCCCCTTTCCCAGCAGGGAACCTCCAGCTGGACTTGGGGGCACAGGGATTCCCTGGTGTGGGATTGAGGCTGGGTTGATTGCCTGTGGCACGCTGCCCTTTGCCTCATACCCGCAGGTGTATGTGCTCAAGCGGCCACATGTGGATGAGTTTTTGCAGCGCATGGGCGAGCTCTTCGAGTGCGTGCTCTTCACCGCCAGCCTGGCCAAGGTGGGTTCCCCCCTACCCCCAGCATTGCCAGCCCTTGGATGACACAGCTCCCCATGCCCACACACGGCCATCACCATCCCTTGTCCACCAGTGTCCATCAGCATGGTGCTCGCTGGGGAGATAGACATGGGGTAATCTGGCACCATGGAGAGCTGGGTGCTACTGTCACTGGGGGGTAAGCATGGTGGTCTGGCACGCCCTGGTGACCCTCCTCCCAATATTTTAGTATGCAGACCCTGTGGCTGATCTGCTGGATAAATGGGGGGCTTTTCGGGCCCGGCTTTTCCGGGAATCCTGCGTCTTCCATCGTGGCAATTACGTGAAGGACCTGAGCCGCCTGGGTCGTGACCTGCACCGTATCATCATTGTGGACAACTCGCCCGCATCCTACATCTTCCATCCTGATAATGCTGTACGTACCCTCAGGGTGAGGCTTGAGGGGTGGACTGCAGAATGGGAGGTGGTGGGGCCACCCCTCAGCCACTGCCCACTTCCCACAGGTGCCTGTGGCCTCCTGGTTTGATAACATGGCGGACACGGAGCTGCTGGACCTGCTGCCCTTCTTTGAGAGGCTCAGCAAAGTGGAGGACGTGTACGCAGTGCTCAAGAAGCAGCGGACTAACAGCTAGTGGCCCCCTCACCTCACCGGGTGCTGGTGGGGGGGCACCTCTGTGGCAGCTGGATGCCTTTTTTTAGAGGGGGGCTGAGGTGTACTCATGTGCTCCCGCTGTTGTCCTCTCCAGCCCTGTTGAGTGTAGGTGCCTGCTGGTGGTGGGAGGAGAGTGTGCCCCAGCTGAGTATCTGGGTGCCATGCTGTGGAGGAGGGGGGACTGTGGGTGACCCACTGTCTTGCTGTGCTGGGAACGTGTTGGGGGGTGTTTCTGTCCTCCCCCACTGTCCCATCCTGTTGTCCCACCCCCTCCCACCACCTGCATCCCCCTTCCTGAAACGGTTCTCAGGTCCTTTTCCCCTCCATGTCCTCGTGAGTGGGGAGGAGGAGCCAGCAGCTGCTGCTTTCCACTGCCTTTGGGGGGCAACTTGATGCCTCCATCAAGGCTCTGCCTGTTGGGACAGTCTGATGGCCCTTGACCCCTTACTGCAGGGGAGCCCAAGAAGGGTTAACACCTTATCACCCCACAAAAATGGGGAGCTCATATTTGCCTTGGTGCATGTGGCCACCACCATACCCTTAACTCTGTCCTTGGTGCAGCTGATCACCTTGGGGGGAGGGCATGTCCTTACCCCCACCTTTTGCCTTCTGCTGCCCCCTGCACAGTGGGTATACTTTGGGAGCAGCCTGGCCTCAGGGCTGAACCCCTGGCCACAGATGCCCACCCTCATGTGCCTTGGGACATTAAGTCCCTGTGCCCACCCTAGTGAGGGAGGTCTGCTTGAGAAAGCTCTCAACTCCCCACCCCCCAACCTGAGTTTCTTCTCATGGGGGAGGTCTGGTGGCCTATCCCCACTTCAGTTATGTTGTCAGTGGGAATCACTCCAGTCACCAACGGTAGGGTCCCCTTCCTTGTGGTTGGGGACCACATACCCTATCCCCATCTGTCTGCAGTTTGACCAAAGGCTGAAACTGCTAGCAGGAAGGGACCTCCATATCAGCCTTAATGTGCCTCCACCAACGTGGGGCAGGGGTGGGGACATTGTCCCTGCCACCTCCCTGAAGCCTCAGATTACCCTGACCCCATGGGGCTGGGCTTGTGTCAGTGTGTCCTCCAGCCTGCTAAGGCTGGGGACTCTCAGGGAGGGTTTTTTGGTGGGTGGGGGCTGAGCTCAGCCTGGCCTTTTTTAACGTCGCAATATGGACAATGCCTCATATCATTTTAAGGGGAAAAGCAATAGTTTCCCAAAATCATGGGTGCCTTTTTACCACTGTGCCAGNAGGGGTTTTAGCTCTCAGGTGCTGTCTGCTGGCTCCAGCTGGCACTACTCTTCTCCAAGTGCTGGGCGTTGGGGCCAGGCAGGGGTTCCCCTGACTCCTGCCTCTGTCCTGGCTCCATGGTAGGGAGGGGGGTAGTAGCCCAAGACTTTCACCTGCCCTAGGCCTCATCCTGCCCTTCCAAGAGGGTTGAACTCAGCACTTTATATTAGACAAGTCAAACCACCAGCATGTCCCACTGCCCAGCGAGTGCCCATGGGTGCTGTCGCACCTGCAGAGCACAGCCCCTGCATTGAGCACCCGTGTGGCGTATGCGGTGTGGGGGAAGAGGCAGCATTGGAGGGACTGAGGAGGGCCACGGGACCAGATCCAAGTGCCTTCATGCAATTAAAGCTGTCAAACCATCTTGGAAAGGAGAGTTGTGTGTGTGGATGTGCAGGTGTGTGCACAGGCATGTGCTACATGCG
The DNA here is from genome assembly GCA_013397515.1 of Upupa epops. Classification (NCBI taxonomy): domain Eukaryota; kingdom Metazoa; phylum Chordata; class Aves; order Bucerotiformes; family Upupidae; genus Upupa; species Upupa epops. Next base: position 256,024 of record VZRI01007034.1, on the reverse strand, counting down.
TCACTGGTGGGAGTGCAATGCAGGGGGCAAAGAGGCCCCCAGTGTCCCCTAAGTCCTCGTGGGAAGGGATGATACTGCAGGACAGTGCTGGGAGCACTGTGGGGTTGCAGTATTGGGGCACCTCCCTGTGCTCTGGTGCTAAGGGTACGCTGTCAAGTTCTTAAGGTGGTCCCCCCAACGCTGGCCATCATGGGACCCTCTCCATCCTAATAGTCTTTTCTCCTGCAAGAGGGACTCTGATGCTACAGGAATGACTGTCCTGTCCTTTAAAAAGGTGATGCATCCACTGTATTTACCACATGGGCTGTACCTCTTCCCCCAGTTTTGGGGAGCAGGGGGACATGAGGTCTCTTCGCTTTCCTCCAGATAAGATGGCAGATTCCTCCTGCTCAGACGGGGGGTACTGGGGTGGACCTATAGCCTGCCTCAGCAGGTAGCCTGCTGCCAGCACATAAAGAGTGGGGTGCTGGGGGGGTTCTTAGCTGCTTCGCCCTATCCCTGTGCCCTCATTGGCTTCGTGCCTACTCTCATTAGCAAAATCTCTGTCCTCCCTAATGGCTACTCTAATTACTGAGTTCATTAGTGGCCTGGCTGAGAGGCCCAAGGAGGGGACAACTTTGGAGGGCTGCTGTGGGATCCTCCACTCCTGTGCCATAGGGGCAGACTCAGCCCTGGGATGAGGCACCAAGCAGAGAACAGCCACTGGTCTGTCACAGCCCACCCCAAAACACCTCCCCTGGGGGTTGTGTGCTCAGGTAAGGGTCCTATGGAGGACACTGGTGGGGTGTGGATTATGTGTGACATGATTTGGGAGGATTTGGGGGAGACTCTGGAATGGAGGGTATCAGCAGACCCCATCCCTGTGGCATCAGGGCACCTCTCATTTGTGCCCAGCCTGGTTTGGCCCATGGCCATCACTTCAGAGATTTCTGGTGGGCACAGGCAGAATTTGGGGCTCACCACAGCCCAGACCTGGTGTTGAGGTGCCTGCTGCGGTGTGGGATGTTTGCCGTCTTGTGTCTGGGACTGCTGGCTCAGCAGGTCGCTGAGATAAGGCTATGGCAATCCTGTAGGGTTTGGGAAGAGGTGAGAATGGGATGGGCAGCCAGGGGTCTACCTGTTGCTGTGGCCCCACTGCGTGTCCTTCAAAGTCACCTTTGATAACGGGAGCCACTGGGCAGGGCTTGAGTCCCCTCTCGTGTCTAACAACACGGAGGGCATCATCAGGTACCACCCCTTGGGACTGGGGTTTGGAGCCTCATCAGGCTTAACTATGCTAACACCCAATGCCCTGCTCTGTGCCCTGAAACCCCAGCCCTGTGCCTTATCCCTGTACCTCTTGCACGTTCCCAAAGCTGGGGCTGTGGACTCCTGCAGTACAGGGAGGCAAAGCCCAGCAGGTAGTAAGGGTGGATCTGGCCTCCAGCTGGGGAGCGGCACAGACTTTGAACAGTGCCATGGGCAGGGAAGGACGTGCCATGCAGGGGTGGGGCATGAGGAAGCATGGGGTGGGAAGAGGATGCCCCAGGAAGGCGCTGCTACATAGCTGGTGGTTCTGAGCTTGATGGCACCAAAAACCCATCAGCATAGGCTCAGGTGGTCCATGGCTAGGAGGGTTTTGGGGACTGGAAATGAGAGTGCAGCAACAGAGCCTTGCCCCATGTCTGACACCTATGCCAGTCTGGTTCAGCCCATTACTGTCATTCCGAGGACCGTTTTTGTGGGGAAGCAGCCATCAACCCCACCACCAGGGCCACAGGGCCAAGCATGGAGCATGCCTAGGCAGGGCAGCAGGTTCCACCCTGGGCACAATAAGTGTACGGGCAAGGTGCCCGGAGTTCCCCTCTGCAGCAACAGTATCTGGAGGGGTCAATCACCCCATGAGTAACGGAGCTTTTCAGGAGCCTTGAAGTCCTAGAGGGCTGTTGGGACCTTGACTCTGGGCTGTTCCTGCCCTTATATGGCGAACATAGGCTGGAACAGGAGAGAACAAAGGTCTCGTGGGTGCTGGCACCCAAGGACTTTGCCTAGGTACACTCACCTGTGCCCAGCTCTGCAGGGAAGGTGAGAGGTTGGCGTGAGGGGTTGGCGTGAGGGGCTGGTGGGTGGGCATGGGAGAGGGTGGGCAGCACATCCCACAGCTACCCCTACCTCTGACATGAGATGGTCTGTGGAAGGGGCTTGGGGACCTACCTGTGCCCCACCTGAGCGTTACATTGGGGGTTATCACCCCTGAGTCTAAGGGATGGGATGGTGCTTACAGGGCAACACAGCAAGACCAGGCAGGGGTGTGTGGGGCCAGGGAAGCAGAGACTTCTCTGTTTGGCAGTACTGGCTCTCCCTGCCAGCCCTTTGCTAGGTCACAAAGGGGTCTTTGCCCAGCACTGGCTGCCTGACCCCACTGCTCACTCTCCAGAAAGCACAGCCAGCCTGGTTGGCATAGCTGTGGGCAATTTCAGTGGCTGTAGGGCTGAGCCCTGGCACACTCAGCATTTCTGTGCAATTGAGCCGTGCCCCTCACTGCGGAGCAGGGATCTGGGAGGATGTGTTAGGGGGACTGAAATGGGCAGGGTGTGCTTGTATATGTGTGCAAGGCCACCAGTAGTGGCAATACCATGCCGTGTCATGCCATGCCATGTATGCCAGGAGTAGACTGAACAGGGCTAGTTCTGGCTGGTGCTAGGGAGGAGCAGCCAGTGAGCAGCAGGGTCTGGCTGCTACCTTGGGGGTGTCCTGTAAAGCCCTACCCCATGCCTGAGCACAGGGCAGGACACCAGAGTGGGACTCCACTCCAGTTCACCATGGACCCTGATGTGGAGCTGTAACCATTCGCTTTAGCCACAGTGCCAAACAGGCTGAGGTGGAAGACAGCCTTGCCCAGTACAAGGGTGCCAGGGGGTCCCCTTACCCCAGACAGGGGGGTTATGGCCCATATGGCTGCAGACTGGGCAGGGCAGCAGATGGCACAGCAGGCTGGCTCTGTTCCAGCTCATAATGGCACTGCGTGCTATTAACAAGGGTGTTGCTGATGCTCCAGCAGGTCCCCTTGCCTGCAGCACCCATCACCATGGTGGAGCTCAGCACCAAAATCAGCAAGACCTTCAACAAGACCACACCTGGCATCCAGATATGGCGAATTGAGGTGGGGATGGGGCACAACCCGGACACCTGTCACTGGGCTGGGGGAGGGAAGGGGCTGGGGGAGGGAAGATGTGTCTGTGATGCCTGCAGCACCCAAGGTTAACCCTGTTCAGGTTTTGGGACTGGGACACTGGGGTATGTGGGGCTGTGGTAAGGTGTGTCTGTGCCAGGGCTGATGTTTCTCTTCCTTCTGCAGAAGATGGAGATGGTGCCAGTGCCCAATAAAAGCTATGGCAGCTTCTACGAGGGTGATTGCTACGTCCTGCTGTCGGTAGGGCAGGCTGGGGGGAGCTGGGTGTAGGCTCTGACCCTCTAAGGGTCCAGGGGTGCAGGGAGAGGTGTCCCTGGCCAGAGGGACCTGGGAACATGAGGGCTCTTCTTGTGAGGACTGGTGTCCTGCAGACACGCAAGACTGGGAGCGGCTTCAGTTATGACATTCACTACTGGCTGGGCAAGGATTCAAGTCAGGATGAGCAAGGGGCGGCTGCCATCTACACCACTCAGATGGATGACCACCTGGGCACGGTGGCTGTGCAGCACCGTGAGGTCCAGGACCACGAGAGTGAGACCTTCCGTGCCTACTTCAAGCAGGGACTCATGTACGTTGCTCATGCCTGGGATCCCACTCCCACAATGGTTGTTGGTGGGGCAGGGGTCCTTTGCATTCCCAGTGGAGATAGGGACAGTACTGTCCCACTTGGGTGGGGGAGACAGGAGATGAGCCTGGAGCTGGTTGTATTCCATCCATCATACTGTGGTTGGGTGTCTTTAAACAGTTCCCTGTGCACACTGGTGGGAGTGGGAGCCCTGGAAGGACTCAGGGCTGACACTGTGTCTATCCTTCTCAGCTATAAGAAAGGTGGAGTGGCCTCAGGCATGAACCATGTGGAGACGAACACCTACAACATCCAGCGCCTGCTGCATGTGAAGGGCAAGAAGAACGTGGTGGCAACAGAAGTGAGTTATGGAGTATGGGTGTTCCCCAAACATCAACCTCTACACAGAGATGTTCTTTGGGGTCAGGCTGAGGTGATATTCCTCCCAGACACAGCTGTTCTCAAGCAGGGATCAGGGTGGGTGTAGGACCAAACCTCCCTTCCTCAGGAGTAACCTCATCCCAAAAAGCCTGTCTTGGGGTAGGAAGGAGAACTACAGGCTGGAGGCATTAGCACTTAGCCAGGGCAGGTGAAGGCTAAGTCAGGAGGATGCAGGTCTCCTGTTGCTTGACCTACCCATTCCTAATTCCATCTCATTGCAGGTGGAGATGAGCTGGAAAAGCTTCAACTTGGGGGATGTGTTTCTGCTGGACCTGGGACAGCTCATTGTCCAGTGGAATGGCCCTGAGAGCAACCGAAATGAGAGGCTGAAGGTATGGCCAGGGGGTCCAAGAGTTCCATCCTGGGGCAAAGGGGTGACTGTCCACCCCCTCCCTGTACTGACTTCTTCCCCATCCTGTTGCAGGCTATGACTCTGGCTAAGGACATCCGTGACCGGGAGCGCGGGGGCCGGGCCAAGGTGGGCGTGGTGGATGGTGAGGATGAAGGCTCCTCGCCAGGACTCATGCAGGTCCTCACGCATGTGCTGGGTGAAAAGAAGGAGATCAAGGCAGCTATTCCTGATGACAAAGTGGACCAGAAACTCAATTCTGCCCTCAAGCTCTACCAGTGAGTTGCTAAGGGTGGGTTGCCCATGGAGGCATCTCACAGGGTGCCAGAGGGACTCAGCACAACTCCATCTGCCATGGAGAGCCACAAAAAGGAGATCAAAGTTGTTTCAGGTGTAGGGATAGGTGCTTTGGATACCACGGGAGCAGGGGAGTCCTTAGTGACAGCATATTTGTACCTGATGAGGAGATGCTTGTGCAAATGTGACCTTTGGATATAGTAGCAGTGTCCCTGGGTGGCCTCCTCATGGCCATGAATGAGCTGCATGACATGGCAAGCTGCAAACCAGGTTGCCACCATGGCAGGGCAAGAGGATCCCTGGGTACAACCTCTACCATGATCAGGATGGAGAGGGTACAACCCCACCTATTCCTGCCACCCCAAGGTGGGGGTGGCGAGGGGGTTTTCCAGCCTCATTTCTATTCCCCCCTCCTCTCTTTCCCCTGCCAGTGTCTCCAACGCCAGTGGGAACCTGATCATAAAGGAGGTGGCAATTCGACCCCTGACTCAAGACATGCTCCTGCACGAGGTGTGTCACTCATGGGATGCCAATTTCCTTGGCACCTCTAACCCTTCAAAAGCCCATTTGTTGGACTTCATTCACCAAATAGGTTTTTGAAGGCTTAAAGCTGCCTAAAGTCCTAATTTTTGCTGTTGTCCCCCCTCCAAGGACTGCTACATCCTTGATCAAGGCGGTCTCAAGATCTTTGTGTGGAAGGGCAAGAATGCCAACAAGGAGGAGAAGCAGGAGGCGATGAGCAGGGCGTTGGTAGGTCCTGGATTAGGGGTTGGTGCCTGGCTGCCTCCTGGGATGGTAGGCAGCCTTATTGTAATGCTTTTTGCCTGAATTCACCCAGGGATTCATCAAAGCCAAGAACTACCCAGCCAGCACCAGCGTGGAGACAGAGAATGATGGGTCTGAGTCAAGCATTTTTAGGCAGCTATTCCAAAAATGGACTGTCCCCAACCAGACTAGTGGGTTGGGCAAGACCCACACTGTAGGCAAAGTGGGTGAGTGTCCCCTTCTGATGCTGCAGGATTGTTTGGACTGGGATGGGAGGATGTGGGGACCCTCAAAGACAGTGGGATGTCACTCAGCCCTTTGCCTTTCCCCACAGCCAAAGTAGAACAGGTGAAGTTTGATGCCACCACACTGCATGCCAAACCCCAGATGGCCGCCCAGCAGAAGATGGTGGATGACGGATCTGGGGAGGTGGAGGTAGGGTGGATGGGACTGAATGAGAGACCCTCTTGGGCAACCCCCTAAGCTGTTTGGGGGGCTGCCATGGAGTCCAGGAACCGCAGGGCTAGGGGATGCACCAGCCCTGGCAGCAGCATCTTCCCATCCCTGTCCCACTAGGTCTGGCGTGTAGAGAAAGGAGAGCTAGTGCCCGTGGAGAAGAGGTGGCTGGGTCATTTCTATGGTGGGGACTGCTACCTGATCCTCTACACCTATTCTGTGGGGCCCAAGGTGAACCGCATCATTTACATCTGGCAGGTAAGACCTCCAGGTCACTGACCCATGGGTGGGGGATGGGGCACCTCCCTGCACTGGGTGTGCCTGTCCCTGCACACAACACCATGGCAATGACCTGAGGGTTCCCTCTTACCGAGGGGGAAAAGGGGACTATGATGGCTCTTGAGTCCCTTCTGCCCTGCTCAGGGCCGTCAAGCCAGCATAGACGAGCTGACCGCTTCTGCCTACCAAGCTGTTGCCCTGGACCAGAAGTACAACAATGAGCCTGTGCAGGTCCGTGTCACCATGGGCAAGGAGCCAGCCCACCTAATGGCCATCTTCAAGGGCAAGATGGTGGTTTATGCTGTAAGTATGGGACTGCTGAGCAGGTGGATGGGTAAACCTGCAGCAACAGTGATGACCTCATGTCCTTGTGCTCTCAGGGTGGCACGTCACGGGCTGGTGGTGAGGAGCCTGCAGCCCCCACCCGCCTCTTCCATGTGCACGGCACCAATGAGTACAACACCAAGGCCTTTGAGGTGCCTGTCCGTGCCTCCTCCCTCAATTCCAATGATGTCTTTGTGCTCAAGACCCCCAGCTGCTGCTACCTCTGGTATGGGAAGGTGGGTACCACCAGGCACTGGAGTGGGTGCTGCCACCCCCCAAAAAAGTGTCACCATCTCCTCTCCCTCCTCTTTGGCTGGGGCCAGTGATGGAGCAGTTATACTTGCTCGGCAGGGCTGCAGTGGGGATGAACGTGAAATGGGCAAGACAGTGGCTGACATAATCTCCAAGACAGAGAAACCAGTGGTCGCAGAGGGACAGGAGCCACCTGAGTTCTGGTTGGCTCTGGGGGGCAAGTCCCACTATGCCAACAGCAAGAGGTACCAGCCCTGTGCCTATGGGTCCCTTGTCCCTACCCATTGTTGGAGGTAAGATGGGTCACCAGTCCCCAAGCAGGGTGAGCCCCATTCCTACCACCATGTTGTTGTACCCTGACAGGCTGCAGGATGAGAACCCCTCAGTGTCCCCCAGACTCTTTGAGTGCTCCAACAAGACAGGTACCTTCTTGGCCACAGAGATTGTAGACTTCACCCAGGATGACCTTGAGCAGGATGACGTTTACCTGCTGGACACTTGGGACCAGGTGAGCTGGAGGGACAAGGTGGAGCGACACCTTTGATCCCACAAACTGATGTCCCTAAGGTGGGTGAAGGACCCGCAGCAACCAGAGGTAATGAGATAGGAAGTTGGAGGCCCCATGTCTGTAGCCCAACACTTTTCACCAGCTTCCTTCAGGAATGGCTGAGGGTGGCCAATCATGGGTCAGGTGCAGTTCCAGATGGATAGGGTAGTTTTGTTGCAGGTTTTCTTCTGGATTGGGAAAGGTGCCAACGAGTCGGAGAAGGAGGCAGCAGCAGTCATGGCACAGGAATACCTGCGGAGCCACCCCAGTGGCCGTGACCTCGACACCCCCATCATCGTGGTGAAGCAGGGCTGTGAGCCTCCCACATTCACTGGCTGGTTCCTGGCCTGGGACCCTCTCAACTGGGCTGTGAGTTATGAAGAGGGTGTGGTGGAAAGACCAGAGGGGCCCTTCATGAATAGAACCTGATGTGAAGCTGCCCCTAGCTAGCATTTCTAGAGTGAAGTGGCTCCCCTAATTCTTGCCCACAGTGAGGGAACACTTCTGTCCCTTTCCCAGGACAAGAAGTCCTATGAGGAGCTGAAAGCCGAGTTGGGAGACAACAGCAGCCTTGAGCAGCTCACCTCTGTAAGTGACACAGGGAGGGGGGGATGCTGGAGTGGGAGGAGATACAGAAAGTCCTTCAGTCTTCTCGTAACTGCAAGGCCAAGTGGTGCCTCCATCCTTCTGGGATCCCTGATGTGACCCTGTCTACCCTATCCAGGCACTTACTTCCACACAAGAAATCTTCACCGCCACTACCACCCTTATCCCTGACAAACTGGAGACATTCCCCCTTGACGTGCTGATGAACACCTCTGCCGAGGACCTGCCACGGGGTGTGGATCCCAGCAGGAAAGAGGTGAGATGAGGCTGTAAGAGTTGCTGGGGCCAGGGAATGGCCAGGAGGTGAAGCCCCCTCAGTTTTAGCTCAATGTTCTCTCTCCTCCCCTAGTACCATCTCTCTGACCAGGACTTCCAAACTGTCTTTGGCATGAACCGCTCTGCCTTCAGCAACCTGCCATTGTGGAAACAACAGAAACTGAAGAAGGACAAAGGACTTTTTTAAAAAGAGCATGAGGCTGTGCCTGGAGACACCCCCAGCTTGTAAATTTTATTAAATAAAATATATTCGGAGAGTGGGGCTGCATCTTCCATCCTGAACTTTAGGCTCAGCCCAGAAGTAAGGCTACTTGGCAAGGAGGGGAACACAGGTCTTGACTGGGCACCTGTGCGCAGAGGTCCCTCTGCTGCTTCACACCCCCAGTGTTCAGGGGTGATGCACAAGCACCCAGAACTCCTCCATCCCACCCCCTCAGCAGCTGCAGCTCAGGGCTAAAGGTCTGTTATACAGCTGGAACCGCTCCCTCTGTTATCGCATGAACCTCAGTAAATATGTGTGGTACCAAAGGTGAATGCAACAAGCCCCAGGCTTAGGAGATGGTGTGTAAGTGGGGACAGTACGTGCTGGGGACAGACATCAGTGACCACTTGTCCTTGCCCTGAGAAGGAAGCAGGGCATCACACTCCTGCTTGGGATCTGTTGTGGAGCTGGAGAGGGACTCGCAGGTCCTTCACAGGGATGCATCTCCAGCAGGGGGCTGGGAATTGTCTGTGCCAGGAGGTGCTGAACACACACACACACAGAGTTCCTGGGCAAAGTCCCAATAGCAGATGCAGGGCAGAGGTGTGGTGCCCATCGTCTTCAGCATTTGACTGGAAGAAGTATGGAAATGTCAAACCAAGAAAGGGTTAATAAAGAGGTTTTAATTTCACAAAAATCTATCTACACATCATTTAAAAAGGGGCAAGGGAAACCCAAGAGCAAAATCTGTAAAGAAGAGAGAGGAACAGGTCTGCTAAAACACAGAGAAAAGTGCTGCTCCACATCAACAGTGTAAAGAACCAGAAAGTTAGGGTGCAGGCAGAAACCAGCAGTGGCCACCCCACAGCAGGCAAAGCTGGAGTCCAGCAACAGAGCTACACAGATAACAGATGCCACGAGTCTTTCACCCCTTTTTTTTCTCTTTGGCAGGGGATTACAGGGTTAATTACCTCCATTACAAAGAAAACAAAGCTGATGAATTATTCCCAGGCCACTCCTCCCCCCAGTCCCGGAAGCGCTGGGCTGGCCATTAGCACTCCGACAGGACACTGCATGGAAAGGAATATGCTTGAGCAACATTTATCTGTGCTGCATTGAGCAAGAGATGGAAGGCAATGTCGTGGCTACAGCTGTTGGAGAGCCCTGTCCTCTTCCAGCTCAGCTCCTCACATCAGTCTCAGGCTGCTGCTGCTCTGGCTGGGAAACCAGTCCTTGGCTTTGCATAGGCTCTTCATGCAGACCCAGTGGCCAGGGCTCCCCGTAGACTTGCACACACAAGCTCCAGTTCGCTGACATGGGCATTTTTGTACCTCTCAAGAGTAGAGAAGTAAATCAAGACCAAATTATCACTGTCAAATATCAAAGGGGCAAAAGGAACAGCAAGACAGGAGTTCCTGGAGTTTATATGCTGAATCACACTTGAGCTAAACTAGACTGATTTAGGAGCAGGTAAATGTTTAACCACATCTCTATATGTGAGGACAGAGCTTGCATGCATTCAGGTATCACAAATTAACTTCTCAACCTGCCTCTACCCCAGGACAGGGTATCCCACAGGGATGAATGACCTTGCTGAACCTGCAGCTGCAACAGCATGAGTGGGAAGAATGTGACAGGTGGTGGGCAACATAGCCCTTGAGGAGCACACATCTTCCTCCCCACTTTCCTGGACAGAGAGAAGACTGGCTTCTGTCAGGAAGGGGCCCCACAGACACTCCCACCAGGGTAATGTTGCAAATGAGTGGCCATATCCCAAACAATAAAGTTTAAATTAAGTAACAGATGTCTGCAAATCCTTAATGGCTAGAACAATAACCAATAACTTTCCATAAAACAAAGAATGCTGGTTTCAAGCATCAATTTTCACACCTTAGATCTGAAAACAAAACTAACTGTTTTTAAATAAAACTCGCTGCACTGAACCATCACAATGTTTGTGCTCATAAATTAACAGGGGTACTGCACCTTGCAAGAACAACCTTGCCACCCAATAAAATCAGACCCGACTTCTGACACTACAGGGGTACTGGTTATTTACAGCACCAGCATGGGATGTGCTTGGGAAAAAGCTTTGCCCTCTGAATAGAGCAGTCCATCACATTCACAGGTGCAATTAGTTCAAAGAACAAGTCCTGCATCACTGCCTCTTCCCACTGCCCTGAATTCAAGCAAAACTAGTATTAAGAACAGAAAAGAATAATGCTTTGTAATAAATTAACACAAACACCCACTTGGGCTGCAGCACACAAGTGTTTACAACCAAATGCTCACACTCAGCTCAGAAACCAGGAAGCTGTCACCCTGACTGGGTCTACTGAGTTCACCCAAGACAGGCACTGGCAGATCAGTCAGTCTTTTCACCACACTGGGGTCCCCCTCGAACACTCGGCTAGGGGAGGATGACTGAGGGCTGTAGCTTGCTGCTGTGCAGAGATGAAAAGAGGCCACTGAGGTAGCCCCCTGTTGCCAGTCTACTGTGGTAAACTTTAGTGTGAATTGCCCATGAAGGAGGTGCCTGCTGTCTCCTACATTGATGGTTCTTCCTGCTTTGCTTCAGCTTATTTATTCCTGTGAAAAGTCCTAACCACAGTTTAAAAAATGCAGAAACTATCTACACTGCAAAGAGAGGTGGAGTTTTTGTTTGCCTGTTTTTCTTTTTAAAAAAAGAGGTCTTTCACCTCTAAAACTCAAGCTGCAAAAATCAGAACTAGAAGCCAAACCAAGAACACCTACTCTGCTTAACAGCAACAACTTCTCTGAAATGACTAAATGCCAGCAAAAGAAAATATCTGCCCCTGCTAAATAAAAGCATGAAGGTGCTGAGAAAAAACAAATGAAGTCACTGGGCTTTCCCCCCTCCCCTGAAAGAAGCTGTAAGAGCACACTGCCTCCAAAGCCAGTAAAACACACTTCTTCCTAACCAGAGTCTGTTAGTGCCGAACATGGGCTTTCTGAAAGCTTTCCACCTGCTTTCATTTCACAGTTTGAGTGTTCTGCACTTCTTGGGAAGAAAGGCAGAGGTGGAGCTGCATTAAAAACCTTCTTACCCCGGGAACAACCAAAGCAAGAGCATGGTTAAATCAAAGAACAATTCAAGTGCCAAGTGCTACCCTGCAGAACCTGCCTTTTCTGGATTCACCAGGACACAGGCCTGCGCCATAGCCATAAAGGTAATGTGGAACACTCTTTCCCTCCCAGGAGATGCACAGTGACTTTCTCACTTCCTGCTTCTGCTCTCACTCCACTCCAGGTGTTCACCTGCCTCCAGAGTTACACAGAGGCAGCCCTGAGCGCATGACTTCACTATGAAACACTGCACGCCCAGAGGGAGACCCCTCCTCTCCAAACGGCGTTTATGTAACAACACTATGAAGAAAATGCAATCAAATAGAATTTGTAAAACAAAAGTAGTCTCATATATATAATCACACATCTGAATAAGGATGACAATGAATGGTGCAAAAAAACCCAACAGAACTGCCACCAAGTATGCAATACATTCCACAGCACCACAGGTAAATAGCAGAGCATTCACAAACCCATGAATGTCAAAACGCATCAGCTTGAGCGATTCCAAAATGCCAGTCAGCGAGATGACTGTCTGAGAGCATACTTAATGATCAGTTTTTCCAGTGAATATTACTAACACAACACACGGTAGCTTACAGAATCTATTGCTTAAATTGCTCTTGGTGGAAAAAAAAAAAGCCAAACTCAAGTGATATGTAAATCTTCCACCACTCACATCTCACAGGTGAATGGGCTTCTGGAGTTGAGTCTCTTTTTGCACTTTCTTTTTTTCTTTTTTGAAAATCAGTTTATGAGCAGCTGTACTCTTGTGGCTTGATGATACTCTTTAAGGCTCCACACTGACAGAATGATTTGAGGAACAATAAAAACTTCACCACAGGAGGAGTGCTCTGGGATGTCAAGCTCTAAATGCATGGTTCAGGCCCAGGACTTGCACAGATGGTTCAACAAACCAGGCATCCCACATTTATACCTTTTGTCTCTTGTTTTGGCCCTGAGCTGTTTGTAACTCCTGCACGTCTGGCACAAGTTCAGAATCTTTCTTGTTCCTCAGGAGGAACAAGGTGTTTTACTCTTCACAGAGGCTGACGAACCAATCTTCCTACTTCCATGCTAAGTGGTTGTGCATTTTTTTCTGTTTCTAGTAACTCATCGAAGATATCCCTAGGACAGAAGGAAAGACCAATAGTGAAGCTTGTGTACAACAATAAACTGCTACATGAAACAGCCCTAAGGGAATACGCAACTCAAGTATCATGAATCCTGAGAGAGGAAGTAGCATCTCTAAGGTATAGGGGTAGGGAGTGGCATCTGTAAATAAGGCTCCTTGAATCCCACAGCTGTATTTTTTTTCATTTACTACAATCAGTAAGGTCAGTGGCAAGCCTCAGAGAACTGTAACAACAGTAAAAGTAAACCCTGGCTGGTAAAACGATTAGAAGCAACACAACACAGAGTCCATTGATAAGTAATATCCTTTATTAGAGCAACCAGTATAGACAGAAGGAGGGGAGATAAACTGAAGTTCCATATGCCTGAAAAGGTACCATTTCTACCTACACATCTCATCTTGCCCACATTCTGGCAACACCACAATGCTACAGTGGGGTAAGAGCACTAAGGGAACATTGCAAGCTCAATTATGATTCCTGGTACCGTAAGTACATAGAGGAGACACTGAATCCCTTTGTTAAAAGATGACTGAACACCATCTCCTTAAATCCCTGTATTAGTGGCATACAATTCCCTGTCTTTGAACTCCAAGCACCCTAATTTTGTCATTCGTGCATATAATTCTGTAATTTCTTACATGCAGAAGAGAAGCCCACTTCCTCACCAACAGCAGGTAATTGCTAGTGCAAAAATCCCCAAGATACCTACTTGTGCATGTAGAAGAAGATGTAACCACTTCGGTCTCTGTCACACTGAACGGTGGCCTCTAGAGTTCTAGACACTTCCAGGTCATTGTAGGTGAACCAGGACTGCTTCTTGATATCATAGACATCACTGATGTAATGACCTTAAAAACAGAAAACACACATTTCTTTTCATGTTGCAATTCAACCAGTAAGCTGATCAGCCAAATTCCCTGATCCAGAGATCTATGTCAGATTTAAATGTCAAAAGACCCCTTAGATCCTGGTCCTTCCAATCTTCCTGGTCAATGAGCTGGTAACAAGTACAAGCAACTCCATAGACCCCATAAGCAGTATATTGTACATAGGTGACAGCAAGACAATCGGACAGCAAGGTATAGTGGAGTACTTGCTTTGCTGCCTAAATTCTCTGAAAATAATCCTGCTACAGTAATTCTGTATTATAAATTTAAGAGACAGAGAATAAAACAAGCTTTTACCTGAAGATGATGTACTTCCGATATGGCTGACGATGCTGATGAGACGATAGGAGTGAGGAAGCTCTCCTGTCTGAAAAAAACAAAAATTCAATTAAAGCTCTTAGACATCTGGTTTTGTCCCACACAGCTTACAGACTAGATTATTTATATCCGAGATACCCACTCTGGCTACTGTATTCAAAACTGCATCCCAGTCAAGGATAACAGAAACAAACACCCAGTTCAGACCAAACAAGGAATCCTTCCAGAAGTGGGATAAAGCCTCCCATCTTATTTACTTTCTCAGCAAGCCAATGGACATGCAAAAGAGCTGCTCTGACCTCATACAGATGCTGACATGAGCTCTACTCTGCGAATTTTTCTAAACAATCATTTCCTGAGCGACTTCCACTGATGTCAGAATTAATCCACCAAATAAACACAGAAAAGCAAAAAGGGAACACCATGTTTACTTCCAAAATATCAAAGAAATGTCCTAGGTAATGGGGATGCAGATTTAACAGCTAATACCAGGAATACTGCCCAGATTCTTTCATCCTACACCTGTAATGTCAGCAGACACCACTCTCTTTGCATGCAGAAAACATGCTCTGATTATTCTAATATGACACCAATAAAACTAAACAGTAGTATTTGGGCTTTCACAAATATTTTTAATCATCTTTGACCAGGAAACTTTACTGACATGATTCACTAACAAACTCTTAAAAATGTTAACTATTGGTTTAAGGGTTAGGAAATTGTTAATGAATGTGGTAATGAATTATAAAGACAAATCTGAGCAACCTAACTACAATTGTTTGGCTTTTTCCACTCTACAGTGCACCCCTTTCACTGAGGCAAGGATCAACTTTCATGAGGCTGCTGTGAAGAGGGCTGAGCATGCCAGTAGCCAGCAGCATTGCCTGGCTTACAGTTACATTTCATCTAATGGAAACAAGAACTTGCCACAGCTTCTGAGTCCTGGTGGTGCCTGTGTCTTTTCCAGCTTCAGCAATTCTGTGCAACTGAACTAGTGTGCTGGCCAAAGACCCCTCTATACAAGTAAAAGTTTCAGGCCTGTTCTTTTATAGAGACTGAAATATTTCCAGTATGAAAATACTGTTTCTATTTTATAGTGAAACATCTTGAAGAAACTCTGAGAATCTCTAATCTTTAACTTAAAAGCCATTTTGGTTTTTAAATTAAAATTACACAAGAGGACAGACTCTTAAGGATATAAATATTCATTTTTTTCAATTATGGATGTAAAAGACCTTTCTAGATTTTACACCTGCTCCATAAAACTACCTCCACCACCAAACTGATGGCAAAGAAGTGGTATGTTTCTCAGTTGGCTTTTGAAATCATAGGTCCCACCTCAGCATTTCTTTTCAACTCTTCGGCTTCAGTTTCTGAATACTCCATGTCAAAAACATCCTCATTTCCAGAGTCTTCATCAGAACCAACACTGTCCAGGAGGGAGCTGTTAAATTCTATGTAGCACAGAAACAACAACATCATGTGAGAAGCTGTGGCACACACAGGTATTCACACAGATTGAGATATATCTGCTCACACAAACAAGCAAAATAAAATAGTAATGTTTGAATCTCCTTTCCAAGAAAAGCACGATATTGACATTTCCAGATAAAAGTGCTCTCTCCCTTTCCCAGCTTGTCAGAGCAGTAGTTAAGACAAAGATCTGGGACCAGAGAATTAATTTTATCGTAATCTGTCTCACACTTATACAAAAGGTCACTATGGCAATGAGAATTGAGTGACAAAAGAGCATTTAAACACCCCATTCATTCCAGAGCGCTGGTTGTCTGCAGCCAGAACCCATGTCAGAAGTAGTACAGCCAGTTTGGTCAGTGAACTGCAGGTTTCCACAATGAAAAGCTATGAATTAGTTTTAAATATAGGTTGCATTATTGAAGTGCATTTTTCAATTAAAACTGGCACCAAAATGCTACTGCTTGGCAGCTGAAAATTTTTCATTGTTTTCAATGGTAAGAAGGCTGCTCACCGCAGGAACTTCCAGTTTGCTTGGCTGAGCAAAATGCAGGCAGCCTTCTGTAAAGAGCCGGAAGGCACCACTGCTCCCTGTACAGGCTGTTCCAAACTTCCTGGGATTCTGTAGCTACCCAACTAATTTAGGATTTTCTACAACACTCATTAGAGGAAGGAGGTGTGCTTTCACCAGCTACTATAAAGCTATGGAGTGCTGAGTGGATGAAGTGTTGAGATTTACAGGACACTGCTCATGATGTTTTATTTTTAAAGAAACTATCATGCCATGATGAAGATGATGTTTTGTCAAAGAGATTCCCACACTGCTTACCTTGTGAAATAATTAGATGCCCAATCAGTGTAATCTCTAGAAGTTTATAGATTAACCCTTTTAACAGAGAACATTTTGCTGCTGCTTTCCATGCTTATTCCAGGTGCTGTGAGCTACACAGTCAAAAAATGCAGCCACTTAGGTAGGTCTCTGCATGACACACTTGTGACAGGTATTGACCAATAGGCCCTGGATGATTAGTGGTTCTTCTTCTAACAAGCATACATTCAAGACTATTAGCATCTCCTTGAACAACTGCTGTTTGATGCCTTACAAGGCAGCAGCAAGTTGAGAAGCACAATGCAACACCTACATTTAAGTGACTGCATATAAGCAATAAGAATTTCTAGCCTTAAATTCTTCCTGAACACAAATCAAGGAAGATCTGGGAGGAAGTGGGCACTCCAATCTGCCAGACCTCATCAGGGGATAGGACTCAGGCTGAGACACATTTAAGCAGCATTCAGTTTACTCCTCTTCAGAAGCAGGGAGGAGTAAACAAGGGTCTTTAAAGGTGCCTGAACAATGCAACTCTTCATTACCTCTTTGTCTCCCTCTTTGGAGGAAGAATTTTCTTTCAGTTATGCTTTGCTCTGCCAGATTGTATGAAATCACTTGCATGCCAACCTCACATAAAAATGTTAAATAGTGCCTGAAGCTCAGCCCACTGCTTGAATTTGGAGAAGGCAGATAATGTGTTTTGGGTTTTTTTTTCACCCCCAACAGCTATATGTTGCATTGAATCTGTCTCCATACCATACTGTATCAGACAAATACAGCATTTATTAATTTTCCTGGATAAGGTTAGTGAATTAATTAATCAGCAGTAAAATATCAAAGCAAGTAAGAAATAACCCTTATGTTCTGACTCGACCTATGAGCATGTTGGCTTTTGCTGGGAATGCAAAATTTCAAGGTCCATTTTGCTTTCCCTAGATTGATATTGTGTATTAAGTATATCTAGATAGATAGCTATTTAATACATCTAATTAATAACACAAGAGACTGAACCAAGTAATTTTTCCTATTAAGGCATTTGATTTCACAATACAGAGCAAGAAAAGCTGACCTGAGCAAAGCTAAACCCAACAAAATGCACACCAAAAGAACATGAAATCCCAGCTACCTTACAGACACTCAGGGATTGCACTCATACATACAGATCTATTTTCCCTCAAAAGCAACATCCTGGAAGAAGTTAATTAAGTTCACCTTGTAGACTTAATTCCGTGGCTCGTTTAAGGTCATCATCTTCTTTTTGTTCCCGTGCCTCCTAATGGAAAGAGAATAAAACAGAGCTCATTGAGACACTTCACTGTTTAAAATTCTTGTGGTGCTCCTTTTCCATTGAAATTGTGCTGGTTTGGATTCTACAACAAACTGACATTGTAAATTAAAGGTTCTGTGTGAAGGAATGTTTGCAACCAGCGAGAGTCCAATGTTCCCGTGCAACAGAACCCGGGACAAACCTTCATTAAGGATTGTCAAACCTCCTGAAGTTTGGTATGCAGCAGAGCAAGTCTCTAGTAACACCGAATGCTTTCTCTGAATCATTTATTTTGAAAGCATCGGAATGAATTTGCAACCTTTTGCTCAGGAAAGCTGTCACTTAGATAAAAAGCTCCTCACACTGGCAAAATTTAGACTACTGCTCAAAGCCAGATGAGGAGAGAGTCATTAAATCATGACATTATTTTGAAGCCACCTGAAAGTCAAGCTAGTGGGTCTATGTACAGGTGCAATTCACAAAGGCAGGATGCAGAACCAGACACCACTAACCAACCAGGTATTAAAAATATTACCTACAAACAAGGAAAAAAGACACCTCAAGTCAACAAACCCTTCTAACCTTTGAAGAAAATCATGGCCCTGTTCTTCTCACCACTCTTGAAAGCTCAGAGCTATGGCAATAGTATTTCATAAGCTGGCTTAATTCAGGGTTTGAATTCTTTTCAGTGCACCTTAACACAGAAGCCTAACTACAGATTTCAAACTACAACTACTGCATTTCCATGCCTGAATCATTAGAACAGCAGATTTCTGTCTCAGAACTGCAGCAGAACCACACTGAAAGGGCAATTTTACAATATTAGTGTGAACCCTTTTATCTCACGATTTCTAAAGCATTTGGGAATCTTTGTTAAAATACTCAGCCATCAGTGAATCAAAGCTACATCTGGCAGGGAACATACCAACCAGCACCTCACAATGAGTAATGGGAAAGAAAAATCCAAGAGCCATGGAAACATCAGATCTCAAGAAAAACCATGACAGTTTTACTATTAATAGTGAGCAGACAGGGAACCTATTTAAAGAAAGACCTGCCTAGGCACTTGCTTCGCTCTCAGCAGCTCAGTTAAACGTGTGGAAATCAGCTGCATTTCTTGGAATTCCAGTGGAATACAGTTATTATGCAACCTGAGATCCCAATTCTTTCTAAGTCTAATTTAAAGGACTTTTTTTTAGACTAAATTATTTAGGATCCTTTTTCCAGTTTACTAACAGAGAAGGATCACAAAAATTCACTGTTCCTAAATTCTTCACTAGGTATTCCCTATGTGCTAGAGCCAGAAACAAGGCACCTGGATGGACAGATCTTTAACTGAACCTGGCATGGCTGTTCCTAGCCTTTGCTTTGGAAACCTGCCTCTTTAACTTTGAAGCTTTACATGACACACTGCAGGAAGCAACTGTCAGGGAAGATAAAGGTTGTCTTGGTTCTCAGTGACAGGCAGTAAGAGTTTTAGTTCTATTGCAGTTTTTAATATAATTGTTACAAGACAATACATAAATATGCATGGAAATCTGTGACAAGCCTGCAGCTCTGTCACATGATGCATGGTTTCCCAAGCACCTACAAAATGTGCCTGGATGTCATAAGAGTGATGGCACTGGACACAACAGAGCTGTAAGAAACTCAAAACATTTTTTAGCTAATTCTGTCAAACGAGCAGCACAATCTCTCTGCAGTTACTGCCTGAACACAAGCTTTCCCTTTAGGGAAAGTGTTGGGGAAGATAATTCAAGGAAGCAAACTTAATTTCTTACTTGCTCTTGAAGGCTTTGAGCTAGTGCTTGCTGAAGTTCTTGTTCTTCCCTTTCTCTCTCCATATCATATTGCAGCCAGTCAACCTCCCCCTGGGGGCCTTCTGGAGTTTTGTTTTCCTTATTCTCATCAAAATCTTTAGTTATCTCAGGGAAATTGGCAGAACCTGAGGAATCAGAAAGTACAATTATGTTTTCAGTTTTCTGTTTACCAGTTAAATCCTCTTTGAAATCATCACAATCCTTGCAGGAGAGTGACACCTATTGACACACAGAGATTTCCAGCTCCAAAACCCCATACAAAGCTCTAAAGCGGTTTTATACTTATTTTAACAGCTGTAAGACAAAACATTTAATGAATCCCTGAACCCATTCTTTTCTTAGCCTTTTATGTGCTCACTCAGAAAAAGCAACTTTAACTAGAGTTACCAGACACCACTGTTTATGCAGCCATGAAGTTCCCTAGAAGGAACCACAGATTATACAAATTTGTATTGTGTATTATACCTCAGAGTACTACAGATGAAGCCACAATTAAAGCCAAATTACATCTATGATGGAGGGAAGCACAAATCTCAAGCACTGTTTAAATCTGTCAACTTTTTTCTTCAGCTGAGTCCCTCAATCTTGTGAACCTTCCAGCTTTTAAGTGCTTTTAAGTATTATCTTTTCAGGTTACCTTGTTATGCTTGAATCTGTATGTTTAAATTTTTCTGCAGAAAACATACAAGTTAAAGTTTAGGTTTAAAGTGTCTTGAGGCCTTTCTTTTCCAAATTGAGTGAGTTGTTTCATTGCCTCCATATTTGTAAGAGGTTTGTTAAACCCTGCCTTTGTGTCTGACGCTTTAGATGGGAGCTCTTGATTGAAATATAGTCAGTGTCTTTGACCCACAACATTGATGGCAACCCAGGTGGGACAAGTGGGGATCCAGACAAGGAGCTCCGCAGCACTACACTACTGCTATAGCCACTACATACCTTTCAAGTGAACAGTGGCAGAAATATTCTACAAAACTCCTGGAATGAGCATTCATTCAACCACTGCATACATGTCCAGCAGTGGGTGAAGGGCTTGGAGAACCTGCCTTATGAGAAGTGACTATGGGAGCTAGGGCTATTAGTTTGAAGAAAAGCAGACTTTATTGCTATCTACAACTGTCTGAAAGGAGGTTGCAGAGATAGGTGTTGGTCTCTACTCACAAGGAATGAATGATAGGACAAGAAGAAACGGCCTCAAATTGCACCAGGGGAAATTTAAGTTAAATACAAACTTTATTGAAAAGGTTGTCAGACCTTGGAACAGACTGCACCGTGGGGTGGTTAAATCATCATCTCTGAATGTGTTTAAAAGTTGTGTTGAGATGGACCGTAGGGACACACTTTAGTGGTGGGCTTGGTAGAGGTAGTGGTTGGACTTGATCATAAAGGTCTTTTCCAATCTAAATGATTCTATGACATGTTGATGGAAGTAATGGAGTGGTCGCCTTTGAAGGCTTTCAAAACCCAGCTGGATATGTTTTTGTGTGACCTACCCTAGGCAATCCTGCTTTTGTCGGGGGATTGGATTAGGTGATCTCCAGGAGGTCCCTTCCAATCCCTATCAATCTGCAGTTCTCCCATTTGCTTGCAGCTGGCAGTCAGGACATGCTCCAACAGCTATAATGTGAAACTTCATAGTTTTGCCCTTACACAGGCTTCAACATCTGCTGATTAGTTAATCGCAGGGATTATACAAGGCAGTCTCAGTTTCTGCAATCTCTTAAAACACAAGACCACCAGAACCATAATCCACCAATCTAATCCTCTTAAGAGGAAAACCAGAATTTATTACAAGACCTTTGCAAACTTCCAGCGCAAGAAGAAATACTCACTTGACTCAAAATCGTTGAGGACTACGTAACAGAAAAGACACCTATGACATCTAAATTAGCTTCTTTTGAAACCACCACAAATTTTTCAGTGCTTACAAATAAAAGTTATTGCTAGCAGTAACAAGAAGTAGACCAAGTTAAATCAGTCACGTTTAGATTCATTTTGTCTGACATATGTAAGTGTCCTTTTAAAAAGAACACAGGTTTGTGAACTCACAATGTATTACTTACAGCTGTCATTAACTGGTTACTCAATACACACACACATCTCATCTGAATGCCAAACCCAGTGCTTTGAGCAGTACTTTTGAGGTTTGGTCATACACAGAGGGCTGAATGCAGTGCTGAGTGTTCAACTGCATTCTTAATCAGAAAACACAAAATTTTATTAAATGTACTTTTTGCTTAAGTGTTACAATACCGGTTTCAAATAGTTAAATTATACTTGTAAAGAAAAACTGGAGAGATGCATTTACATGGCCACACATAAAGAGAATCTCTCTTATGCTCAAGGGTCTATTCTTACATTAAAAAAATTTATCAGAAAACAATAGAGACAGAATTAAAGAAATTAGTAACTAGTGCCAAACAATTGCATTTATGAAAGCATTCTAGTCTTATGCTCCACAAACATCACTCTTGCACACCAGTAACACGAACACTGCTGCTCTGCTGCCCAGGCTGCAACTGCTCCAGAAATGAAAATACTTTCTGATTACGGAATTTTAAGTTCCAGGCACTGCCAAATGTTACTAAATAGAATTGTCTAGTATGGGAACCAGTGGAAGCATGTGTTAAATAGCAGGAAAAAAAGAAAATTAACCTCAAAGATAACCTTACCTTTATCAAAGGCATAACAGAAATGCCTTTTCCCAGTACAATGAATTAAATGCTTTATACACTGTAAGAAAACTCTTACACAAGTCAGGCAGTTCCAGCAGTGCACCTGCATCCAGATTTTGCCACCAAACATTACTAACCTTCTGCTATAGTAACCTGCTTTAGCTTACTATAGTCCCATTGAGATGGGTACTTCACCATACCTGAATCTAATGCTCCTTTGGTTTTCTCCATTTCCATAGATTCCATGTTTTCTGGCAATTCCTGAATTTCGTCGTCTCCAAAACCAGTGTCTGGGCTGCTTGTGGGCTTATCTTCATCATGGCTCAGAGTCAGAGAAGCTTCCCTTTTGCTAATCTCTAAGACAGCAGCTAGCAGCTCATCTTCGTTCATCCCATCAAAACCAGCATTACCCGCCACAGGTTTATCACCCTCCATTTTACTTCTTTTTGAACCCTAGAGATGAATGGAATTATAATTAACCACTTGAATGAACCGGTATACAACATCAGCTTTACATTTGAAATTTGTTTTAATGCTATTATCCCAGAGAGTGGGGGCATGGCCCTGCCAACATTAAACACATGGTTATACGAGACTCGGTGCAGACAAAACCTCTGTAGCTACGTTCATTCCAAGAAGTAATATTTACATGCAAACTACAGCCAGTTTTCACAGGCCCTGTGGATTAACATACACAAAGTAACTCTTCCCTTCACCCTTTCATTCAACACCTGTGTTTCACTTTTGGGTTCTGATGAATTCTCAAGCATCTGGCAAGCGAGTGTTGAGGCATAAGTAGCAAAGTTTCAAGTTTGTTAACAGAAGCTTAAGCAACAACATGAGAATAACTGAAATTGAACAAATGGATGGAAGAATAGAACTGAAATCACGCTAGTATGAAGAGCAATTAAAATTAGGTTTGGTGCCGAAGGCTTGCCATACAGAACCTTAGGGGGCAACAGGACTCAGAAAACAGTTAACCAGGGAAAGGGGAGAAACATTCTTTCATAAGGAGAGTAGATAAATTGGAGGAAAGGAAAAACACTGAATTTTCCTTTTTTCATTTATTTTCCTAAAACTGACAGTCATCATCTCCTGCTGCATAATGATTTGCAACTTGTTAACAGAGTCAGTAACTAATGTCAATCACTTCGATATTAACAGTCAACTGGAGGTTAACCTTCACGCATACACATTTATGCAATTACACTACTTACCATATGCTTAAATTTTTTTCCTGTATATTATGCTAAAAATGGGGGGAAAATATTTCTAGCAGAGTGCACTTCTCCAGATTTATTCCAAATTGCACTTGGATGGATCTCTGAACCGCATTAAAACAAAGATGAATAAGTTTTTATGGCTGCTTTTTATTTAAATAAAGCAAGCTTTTTATGAACAGGACTAGTTTTATGTAGTAAACGCTTTGTATTAAAACTGGCTTATCAAACATGATTAGCAAATGAATTAGTTATCTAAATTGCTTGTTCTAGACATAATGCCCTCCAAGAATTAGAACTGAGAGATTGAAACCTCTCTCCTCACAACTATTCATGTGCTGAAAAAGGCAGAGTACCTGCTTCTTAGACTCATTTCTCTCTGCTCCTGTAGGCTACCAATATCAAAACTCATCTAAGTCTTCTGCAAACCCTCATTACCGGCACTTTGCCAATAACTACTACTGATCCAGCAGCTGAACTTTAAAAACTTGGCAACATCTGTGCATTATTTGAATACAACTTTTCTATTAGAAATTATTTGCACAGATTTTAAGTAGCCTAGCCAGGCTGCTTTAAAGAAGCATTTTTAAAAAGTGTTTCAAATACTTCCTCTGCAGAGGCAAAAATAATGGAAAACTGCAGTTTGGCCCACTTCAAGTTGGGTAACTGCTAATTGCACCTACAACCTATCATCATGTACAGCCACTGTTCAGCTCTTCTGCCACACCACAGGACTGTTTCACAAGCAGTACCCCACAGGGCATAATACTACTTCTGAGGAAAAGGACCAGGCCCTTCCAGGACAATACCAGGAAGGGCAGAGGATCAGGTCAGGCCTGTGGTTGAGGAGTGGCCAGCATGTATGGTTACACAGAATGAAGTAACTTATGTGGAATCACCACCACCACTGTCTTTCCCACAACAGACTGAAGAGTACATAATTAATTTGCTATTCAAATTAACAGGCTTTATTCCCACCACGTCTATGCTCACAGGGCTTGCGCAATAGACTGCCAACACTTCTTCACAAACAAAACTCAAGGAAGAAAAATTTTGGGCAGTTTGGAATACTCTTTCTGTGCATAAGATGGGTTTCCAAGACAAGCTTTCTTCTCCCACCCACAGCCACATGTGCCACACAACAGCAGTCACCTACATTGCTCCTGAGGTCTTCAGCAAAGCATTTTCTGTTTTCTCCCAAAGCAAGCCATTCCATCCCTATGCATCCTGAGCACGAGAAAGTTTTCCCCGATATTTAACCTAGAAACTACTGTCTGCAATTTATTCCATTGTTTCTTGTTCCATGCACCAGAGGCAAACAGCTCAAGAATTCCTATTCCTCTTTTTCCCCTTTCTTGAAGGCACAAGCCTGCCAAGCTTCCTCATTAAACCAAAGACTTGTGCCTGCTCTTTCCATCAAAATCCTTTTTGAGGCTTTTTCTTGTTCTCAAATCATTCATGTTTCTCTCCTGACCCTTCTCCAATTGATCAATAACTCTTTCCAGTCCAGAGCACAAATCTGGATCCAGAACTCCAGCTAAAGCTCAATGCTGAAGCAAAACCGCGAGATACTTTGCACAGCCTGCAGGCCTTGTCTCCATCTTCCCACTTCTGTTCTGAACCAAACTGACCTTGTGATCAACTGTCACCTTTCAATGCCCCTTCTGTTTTCACTGCTTTCCCAGCTGTTCCCAGCACACATTTACAGTGGATCAGGCCTGCTAAATTTAGCATATTTAGCCCATTCTTACTAAACAACACCTCCTATTTTTATGCATTTTCAGATTTTTCAAGGTCTTTCTTATTGTAGTTCTGAGCTTCTCCATGGTGGCAGCTTTTCCCAGCTCTGGGTCTTCTGAAAATTTCATACTTACTATTTCTTTCATAATCTACTAGATACTGAGTGGATTAGAGTCCTTCCTTGTTTGAAAGCTTGGTATCTTCCTCTTGCTACCTACCACTACTCAGCCAGCTTTACAACTGTCCTTTACTACCATAATCAAGACCATAAGTCTCTGTTTGATTAAAGTAACCCAATGAACATTGCAAAAAAGCCCACAAAACCAAAAAAACCCCAAACCAGCAGCAGAGAAGCAGGACACTTGTTCTAAGCACTAGGCACAATATAAGAAAGTGGTACTGCAAGATAATTCTCTAAGCTTCTTGTTTTCCCTTGTTTCCCTTCATTCCTTTCCATACAGCTCATCTGGCTGCTAACACCTGCCCTGATAGATGCAAAAAATATGGCAGTGTTAATACTAGTCACATTTTAAGCGAACTGCACCTTTACACCAGTGAACTTGATCTCTACGTGCTTCTACACGTCCACTTCCAAGGACCAATTGCTTCAGTTTCTACAAACAGTTAAAAAACCACAATTGAAAGGAGACATGGATTGATTGGGCAGAAAGTTGTCTCAGTTGAGTATCTTGATCTAATTTAATCCAGGACTTCACTACATAATTTGTTATTCACAGCCCACTACATTTCTGTCTAGGAATGCCATTAGTGAAACTTACCTAAAGCACTAAAAAAGCCGCTAAGAAGTGGGTACACAGTGCAGATGCAACAGTCATAATTAGGAGAAAAAAGCCCTCATCTTACATCAATTTTACTCACAGTATATGCTACACAAGCACAGCCCAGATACAAACACAGAGGATTTATGTATACAGAAGTTTGTGCTTTTTCTTTTACCTTTTCTGGTTCTTCTGGCAGTTGTTGCTGATCTCTACTTTGTATGTTACACAACCTTTGGCTATGGGCAACAGAGCGTTTCAATGGCTCATCATCACTGTCAGAATCAATGTAGAGTGCTGCAGAGCTCTTTGACTTGAAAGTGTATTTTCTGTAAAATAAAAACATGGCTATGAAATTCTATAGCATTGTAGCATGATACAAAAATCTCTCTCAAAGTAACTGTTAAAGAAATGTTACACCCAAACTTCACACTGCAGGGTGGGACATTCCTGGGAACAAACTACAAGCATTCACTATCTTTGACAATGGCATGCAGGGGTTTCAGAAAAGGTGTATTTTACTAAGTTAACAAGCATACCTGTACCGGGCCTGCAGTAGCAACTTACAATGTTAGAACTTACAAGGTATGTGGCTTTTGCTTCCAAGGCCAAGGATTCTGCACTTCATGACCTATCTATCCAGGAGAGTACACTCTTTTGAGTGGAGTCCATGTTAACGTGTGGAACTTGGGACAAACCATCTGACTTCTCAGGTTTACTAAAGGTGGATGCAGGACTTCTTACAGCATTATTATGGCATAAAAAGTGAAAATCTGCACAAGTTTTTCAGATTCTCTCTGCTTTTTTCCGCTAAGTTTTCATTCATTTTTATTCATTTCATTATATTTGTGCTTCTTCAGAACAGAAGAGGGAGTCTGGTGTAGTTATGATTTCTGCTCAATTAGGAAATCTTGTCTTTAAGTGCTCTTTAAAACACAAAACTATCCAGCATGATATCACCTTTTTCACTGTATGAAAAGCTGGCCTTTCAAAATGGCCTGTAAAAACAATGCCCTCTCACCTTCACGAACAAACTTAACGAACCAATGAGCTATTCTCAAAATACATTGGGGCACCTGAGGCAGAATAGAGAAAAGGGCTGGAGTACAGAAATGGAAACTGCTTCTTACACACATGATTTGCAACTACAAACACAAACTGGTTTAAGATATCTAGCACTGATAAATCATCTGTACAAACTAAATCCAGTTCTCATATTCCAATGTTCAGCCATCTGAAAAAATAGAAAAAATAATCTTCCTATTTTTAAGTCTTCAAAGGGTCTCAAAAATGTTAAACTGATCATATCAACTAGGTGAATTGTATCATTGATATTTATTTCAGTTAGCATGTAACACCAATAAACAACAGATATGAAGAAAGACACTAGCTGAAATAATTTACTACAAAAGAAAAAAACATTTGAAAAGAAAAACAAGTAGAAAAATCAGAAAGATTAAAGAACAACTAGAAAATTTTTAAGGGCGTTTCAGAACTACAACTTACCTGCAAGGTGTGGAAGTGCTTATAGTACAGGAATTCACCATTTGGGAGGCTTTCAATGGACGGGACCTATTAAAAAAGCAAAGTATTTATTGCAGCAGCTACAGTCTTTAAAATATGTGTTTGCTTGTCTACTATGTATGCAAATCAATGACCAAAGAAACAAGTAGAACACCATTACGTAGCTGCTAATTGCTTTGATTCAGAGTAATAACTACACCAAGATATAAATATGCATCAGTTGCTCAAAACCACATGTAACCTTTTAAACTTGCTTCACATCTTAGCAATGCATCCTTAGGGACAAACTCACAAATTAAAGGCTTTGGGCTCCCATCTCAAGAGAACTCATTATTTTTTATTCCCACCAACACTTGAGTTCCTGCTCTCAAACCAGAGTCTCCTGCTGCTGTCTAGATCAGCTGGTTTTCTGGCATATCCTACATCTCCGTTTCTTCTCCTTTACTTAGATTCTTCCAAACAAGCTGCCTGCTCCATTTAAACCTTTTAGGGGCTCCTAGTTGTCCTTCCACTCTCTGGTCAATCATAATGGTTTCAATGATTAAAAAAAGGCCATTGGAAAGCTATTTCAAACATACTTTCAGGTACTTTTGTATTGAAGACTTCTCTTGGTAAGCTCTTGAGCATGTCAATCTCAAATGCCACTGTGCATCTGCAACAAAAGGGAGGGCCACCCTGTTGACACACCAGATGTGTCCTAACTCAGTACAGCTACTGTGGCTATGCCACCAGGGAGGGACCACAAGAGACCTAAGGTTTTCCTGGTCCTCATTCTGCCAGTCTTCTGATTTGAAAACTGGCATGTTTAATCTCCATGTCTCAGGACAAGCAGCAGTACAGAAATAACTGTTACAGGGAAAAGGAGAAAATATTTTCAGCATGCGAAGTGCTCAGACACTACAGTAGCACAGGAGGACAATGAAAAATTAGTAACATTTCACAGGAGGTATACAAGTGGAAAGTAGCAGACAGAAAGGCAGGACGTTACAGAGTGAAGTGTGCTGTGAAGGGTAAGGTAAACTAGATTACTTTGGAGAGGCATAAATATTAGAAATTACTAACAGAAGCTCTCTTAAAAAAGACAGAAAGCCAATGTTAAGGACAGCAAAGGGTACTATCTTAGAAATTATTCCCCAGATAATGCCCCCATACATTCTTCCTGATGCTTCCATCATGCTGTCTTTCAATATACATTCCCATGATGGCATTACTATAAACTAGCAGTGCAAATCTGAAGCTGCATAATTTTAAGGTTTTCTTGCCCAGACATCTTCTGTAAATCTGGTAACTGCCTACCTTAAGGCCTATGTGTTTAAGATCGCATGGATCAATCACAAGCTGTACACTTACACTGCAGAATGAATGCTCCATCCTAGTGTCAGCGGCAGCCTCGTGCTTTCTGTACAGTGTGAAAGCAGGGTTAAGTATCTTGGAATAACTACCTGCTGCCCAACTTTGTGATTGAGAGACAATGCTACATTGAAGCTGTATCGTTTCAAATGAAGAATCAGGACCCTGAGAAATATGATAGAACAACAAATGTTAATATCATACTAGAAGTCAGATAAAAATCTATTGAAAATCCAAGTAGCACGGCTTACAAAATGCATTTCCCCGATTCTAAACCAGATTACTTTGGGCTGGGGGTGGTAGCAAAGCATTACCCACCTCTTATCTGGCAAGAGACAGGTAATTACTATCCTGTCCATCTCTCAACGTTATGCAAGATACAGATTCTGATGCTTTGATCTGCATCATTCCACTCTTCAGTCAAGCAGCAGAAAACAGCTCTTACAAAACTTGCTATTTCTGCCATGCAAAAAGAGGTAGGAACCAATCAAAATATTATTATAGGCCAGAATGCTAGTACAGTACTTCCAGATATTCAGGACTGTGAATGAGAGATCACACAGCTGCCCAAAACAGAGGAAGAACTGTGCCCTGTGCAGGATGCATACTTGGTTCATCTGTTACGACACGATCTTTGAAAGAGCTTTTTCTTACAAAAGTATGATGAGCCTGTAAAGGTCTCATAAAACTGGAACTTTTTACTTCTGCTGCACTTTGTACTGTCTATTCAATTGACGTTGCTATATCATCATTTATGTTTGCTAATATACAAAAGAAACTGACATGGGTTTTGCAGAGCTCACATAAATATACTATTTAAGCCAAACACAAGCCAGTTACCAAGTTACTGAGTTCCTTATGTATACAGCTGACACAAGCCCAGCTCATGTCATCCACTCTTTCAGTGTTACATCCCATGAGAAAATGATAGCAACTTCCAAGCACTTACACTCTAAATAATTAATTAACCCAGCCATGAGGTCAGAAACTATTTAGCACGCCAAGAGTGTCTGCCTGCTTCCTCAAAGTGCCAATATCACTGAGACAGAAAACAGGTAGGAGCATGGGAAGATTTAAGTGATCAAAGCAACACCCTCATGTATCTTCTGGAACTAATGCTTGAGTTCTGCCCATCAGGTGAGCAAAGCATAGAACATTAAACTTCCAGAATGTATTTACTGTTTCCACTTCCCTCATATCCCAGAAAAAACAAGAAAAGGGGAATGGGAAAACTCATCCCTCCTCCTTGTGTAGCAGCAGGGAGGAAGCAAGAAGGGTTGCAGAGGGAAACTGAAGAACAGGAAGACTATTGTCTGCGTGCATATATTTCTCACATGTTGACCACCACCATACATGCTGTCCTACCCATTTTCCCAGCTTTGCTCTTTGAGGAAGTTTGCTTGCACTTCTGTACCACACAATCCCACGAAAAAAAGAAACAGATGCTGACATTTACCTGGGGAGTCTGTTGAACTTGTGTGTGACAACAGCCGACTTTCCATTGCACTTCTCACAGGAATACTCGATCTCTTCTGCCTGTTCAAGAGAACAGAAAAAATACTAGTGGAATAGAAGACACAGATCAAATATCTCAACAGAAAGCATATCACTCCTGGCTGTCATGAAATCTCTTCAAAAGAGCAGTTACACATAGAATCATCACCATCACCTTAAATGTGATCAAACAAGAGGACATCTGCCAGGAGGATAGGTAGCAGAGCTTACAATTTGGCAACATATCCACTAATACAGGTAGAATTATTCTTGCAAGTCTACTGCAGACCAGAGAGACAAATTAACTTCCCTAAGAGAGGGGACAGTCTTTACAGTTTTACAGTTTTGTCTCCTATGCACAGGGTCATTTGGCTGTCTATCTATTAATATTTGGTGGAAGATAACTTGTCATGAAGTTTCCTCCCTCTTGCTCAAAACCTTGACTTTGTTCCAGAGAAACTACTGAATGGCTCAGCTGGAAGGGACCTTAGAGATCATCTATTCCAACCTCCATGCCATGGGCAAGGTTGCCCCTCAAATAAATTTGGGTTGTTCAATGTCTCATCCAACCTGACCTTGAACACCTCCAGGGAGAGGATATCCACAGCCTCTCTGGACAATCTATTCCAGAGTCTCTTCACCCCTGTACTGAAGAAACATTTCCTAAACCATCGATTATTCAGTTTGAACCCACTTTCTATTGCTAGATACCTCGTGAAAAGTCTCTCTTCAGTCTTCCTGTAGGTTTCCTTCAGACATCAAAAGGCAACTAAAGGCCCCACAGAGTCTTCTCTAAGCTGAACAACCCTAACTATCTTAGCCTATCCTTGTAGCAAAAGTGCTTGCAGTCCTTGGATCATCTTTGGGGTCCTCCTCTAGACTTGCTCCAACAGTTATGTCTAGCTCCAACCCCCCTGTCATGAGCAGGGACAGCCAATCTGGCCTTGAACACTTCCAGGGAGGGGGCAGCCACTGAGCAACCTGTTCCAGTGTCTCAGCACCCTCATTGTGAAGAATTGCTTCCAGTCTAAACCTACTATCTTCCAGCCTTAAATCATTATCCCTGGTCCTAGCACTAAAACCTCATGTAAATAGCCCCTCCTCAGCTTTCCTGTAGCCTCCTTCAGATACTGGAAGGCCACTATAAGATCTCCCTGGAGTCTTCTCTTTTCCAGGCTGAGTAGCCCCAACATTCTCAGCCTGTCTCCAGAGGAGAGGTGCTCCAGTCCTCCTCATAGCCCTTCTCTGGATACATTCCAACAGTTCAATATCTTTCCTGTGATGGGGGCTCCAGAACTGGACACAGTACTCCAGATGGGGTCTCATGAGAGCAGAATAGAGGGGGAGGATCACCTTCGTCGACCTACTGGTCACCCTTCTCTTGATGCAGCCCAGGATGCAGTTGGCTTTCCAGGCTGCAAGCAAACACTGCCAGCTTATGTTGAGCTTTTTGTTGACCAAGACCCCCAAGTGCTCCTCCTCAAGGCTGTTCTCAATCTGTTCACCACTCAGCCTGTATTTGTGCTGTGGGATTGCCTCGACTTAGGTGCAGGACCTTGCACTCAACCTTGCTGAATCTCCCTGAGTGCGACCATCCAACCAATTCCTTATCCAGCAAGTGGTCCGTTCATCAAGTCCGCATTTTTCCAGTTTGGTGACCAGGATGTCATGCGGGACAGTGTCAAACGCTTTACACAAGTCCAGGTAGATGATGTCAGTCCCTCTTCCCTTGTCCACTTGTGCTGTAAGGCCAGCATAAAAGGCCATCAAACGAGTTAGGCAGGATTTGTCTCTGATGAAGCCGTGCTGGTTACCAATCACCTCCTCATTTTTCATAGGCCTCAGCAGGGCCTTGAGGAGGATCTGCTCCATGATCTTGCCAGGCACAGAGAGGCAGCTGACTGGCTGGTAGTTTCCAGGGTCTTCCTTTTTTTCCGTTTTTAAAGATAGGGGTGATGTTTCCCCTTTTTCAGCCAGCAGGAACTTCACCAGACTGCCATGATCTTTCAAATATGATGGCTACTGGCCTGGCAACTTCATTTGCCAGTTCCCTCAGGATCCATGGGTGGGTTTCATCAGGCCCCATGGACTTGTGCACATTTAGGTTCTTCAGATGGTCTCGAACCTGATCTTCATTGGAAGTGGTTGGATCATCCTTCAACCTGTCTCTATGTCTGCCTACTGTCAGTTATTCCATTTGTGGAAAACAGTACCGGTAAATGGAAAAAAATCACAGGTCTGTCGCAAGATATGACAAAATACCAACACTAATTCACAGAATCAAGGCTCAGTTTTAGCTTTTAGGAAGCTCCCATTGAAGCTCTACTGATAAGAGCAACATAATCATATTACAATTATTTTTTAAATTGTATCTGCATGACCATTATCTTACATGCTAATTTTGGCCAGTACACAAAGCTGTTGAAGCATTTTAGCCCAGGAGAGGAAGCAGCAATTCCTGAGTGATTATCTCAGTCTGACAGTTTTCTCCTTTGGCTTTCTCTGTGCCAGAAACGGGGCAAAGTTACCTATTTCACAATATTGTTGTAAAGATCCCCTAATTTATGTATGGTACATAACCTAGACATACTCTACAGCATACAAAAAAAACAAAAAACCAAACCCAACACTATGTACCCGAAAAAAGAGGTCAAGTGAATCCTGAATTGATCGTGAAGGAAGCAATTTCTTTCTTCGAGGAAGGTCAATGGAGAGGTCATTGAACTGTTCTCGTTTAGTGACTGTTTCACCACACCTAAAAAAGAAATGCATTTATATAAGTCTGACCAAAAATACACCTCAAATTAATGCCAACTTACATTTTTTATCTCAAAGTAACGTCCTAGTAAATATGTGCCTCTCTATCAAGCTATTTTTACTCATTAAACTGCTTGATGCTTATGGTAAGGTTGCATTTTGGGGTTTCACTTTGATGCTTTAGAAGTTGAAAGAACCATTTGCGTTAGGGTGAGAACATAAAGTCACAAACTGCATTGGAGAGACAAGTGATCAAGTGTACAGGAAATCAAGGTGACCGCAATGTAGTCACATATCTTATTCCTTCAGCATTCCTAGGACAGAAGTCAGCTTGGCCCAGAAAAAAGAGAAATCTTAGAAATACTTTTGAACTTAGAAACAAAACAGTAGAGTCCACTTAACAAATAAAATAACATCTGTTTTCTCACAATCTTTTTTCCAGGGGCAGGAGGGGGAAGGACCCCGCAGTTAATTGTACTTAATAGCTTTTACCCACTTGTAATTTACTTCTAATTATTTTGAGGAACTATTGCGGTACACACAAAGTAATACTCCTAGTTACCTGTGTTTGTGAAATTCAGTGGAATGCAGGTATATCCCATGCAGAAAATTGCTGCACAGGTCATATACCACAAATGTCCAAAAACCCTGGTTTACACCCTTTTCAATAAGAAAAGGCCATTTCTTATAAGTCGTTAGGAAGAATAAAAAACATAGATACCTCATTCTTTTTAAGAGGAAACATTACTTTTCCCTCCATTCTCACAGAACTAAAAAGCAAAGTCAGGCTTTCCACTCTGGATGTGTAAATGAAGAATTACACGGTATGAGATTGCTTAAAGAAAGCTTGGAGCCGCAGATAAGATGTGTGAGGTTCACAGCACTTCTAGACCACAGAATATTTCTCAGTTCTAGTTGCAGCTTGCAGATGAAGCCACACAAGGTGGAAACACTTTCCTATCTTCTGGGTCAAGTATGACGAAAGCTCCCAAGTGTACTTACATTTTGCAAATGATAGAATGTTGAACCTCAAACTCTAAGTTACTGATAACTGGACAGGTATAAACTTTGGTGGCTGAGAGGTCCTCAGAAGCCCGTCCAGGGGAGTTTTCCTCATTAGGGGCTGGCTCACTCTTCCAAGTTTTGTTTAACTTTTCCATGTCTTCCTTCAGCTGATCCAGACACTGGCTCAAGAACTCGTGTGCATCCTAGAAACGGGGTAAACTCAAAAGTGATTTTGTACAACTTCATTCAGTGTCATAGAACCACAGAATCATCAGAGATCGGAAGGGACCTCAAAATATCATTCAGTCCAATCCCCCTGCCACAGCAGGACCACCTAGACAAAGTCACACAGGAACACATCCAGGTGGGTCTTCAATGTCCCCAGAGAAGGAGACTCCACAACCCCCCAGGGCAGCCTGTTCCAGTGCTCCGTTGCAAGACTCTACACTTACCCTTGCTGTACCTCTTTATGTTTCTCTCTGCCCAGCTCTCTAGCCTGTCCAGGTCTCGCTGAATGGCAGCACAGTCTGCTGGGGTGTCGGTGACAACATCCAGCTTCATGTCATCAGCAAACTTGCTGACAGTGCATCCTAATCCCTCATTCAAGTCATTAATGAATAGATTGAGGAGGACTGGTCCCAGTACTGATCCTTGGGGGACCCCACTATATACAGGCCTCCAACGAGACTCTGTCCCATTAACCGCTACTCTGGCTTCTATCCTGCAGCCAGTTCACAATCAACCTCACTACCCAATCATCCAGTCCACACTGCCTAGTTTGGCCATGAGAATGCTATGTGAGCATCCTCACATATCCTGTCAAATGCCTTACTGAAGTCAAGATAGACCACATCCACTGCTCTGCCATCATCTATCCACCTGGTTATGCCCTCATAAAAGGCTATCAAGTTGGTCAAGCATGATTTCCCCTTGGTGAAGCCATACTGACTGTCCCTAATGACTCTCTTGCCCCTGATGTGTCTAGAGATAGCATCCAAGACAAATTATTCCATCACCTTTCCTGGGATGGAGGTGAGGCTATCTTTCTCTCCTCACACAGACACTGGGGAAATTATGGTTTAGCTCACTGCATTCAGCAGTCTTACAGTACTCGTGCTCTAACAGCAGCTCAGGTCACCATCAGAGTTGAAGCTTGACAAGACTTCAATGCAGTCACAGAATCAGAATTATTGAGGCTGGAAAAGACTTCTAAGATCATCAAACCCAGCCTATGACCTAACATCACTACAATCACCTAGACCATGGCATTACATACCATGTCCAGTCTTTTCTTAAACGTCTCAAGGGCAGTCCATTCTGATCACCCTTTCCATTTGCTTCCTATCATCCAACCTACACCTCTCTTGGTGCACTTTCAGGCCATGTGCTTTTGTTCTACCACTAGTTGCCTTGGAGAAGAGCCTGATCCCTACCTGTCTACAACTTCCCTTCAGGGAGTTATACAAAGTCCAAACATTGAACCAATTACAGATAATTGTTTCTAGACAATGTGGTACTTACATTCTGCATATACCCAGAAAATCTCTCTGCAGTGGCTGAAATGGCACTTTTTACCTTCTTGAGCAATTCTTTCTTAACCTCAGAGCTGCAGATGTCCTTTTTAGCAAGCAGATGGGCAAAACGTCTGCAGAAGTCAATGCAATGAAAACACTGATTGGCTTTCTAGAACTTTACAGAAACAAGATGAAACTCATGATCTCTCAATTTAAGGGTCTCTAAAAGCCTTTATCCTGTGATAAGTGGTTTAGGGGTTTTGTATAAAAATATCTCATATATAATTAACCTTTTCCATTTCAAGTACTTTGAAATGTCATTTGAGGCCATAACTGGAATGGGACCCAAATGAACAAAATAAAGCCACAATCTTTTAAGGCAAAGAGAAGAGCTGTATGAAGTTCTATCAATTTATTTCCGCTATACCTTCTACAATAAAGAAAAAAATCCACAAACTACAATGCTTTTTGCAACCATTTGTACAAACAGAAGATATGAAATCACATGGCACCAAAATAAGCAATGCAAAATCATTAAATCCAAGTTGCATGGTCTGGCTGTTTTCTACTTTTTTCTAATTTTTAAATTTCCACTCACTTTCAAGCCTTACTTCTTTTGCCAATAAAATATTATGAGGCAGAAGAAAAGAGCTGTAATAACAACCATGAGTAATTCCTTGTTTCAAGCTAATGTTACTGGTAACTTTGTAAGAAATCCATTGAAGTTGGCTTAGCTAAATCACAGTAACCGAGAGCCACAGGTAATCTTTTACACCTGCTTTACAATTTCACACAAAATACACAACAAATGTATTCCAAGAACAGTTCAGGCCACCATATGTACAGGGGAAGGTGATAAGAATATGTCATGTTCCATCAGAAATACACAAAAAAAAAATAGTAAGATAGAAAAGACCTTTGTAGTCCTGTCCCACCCTAAACCAACTAGTACTTAGTTACTCAAAGAATCAGATGACTTTACTGTAGCTCAGTAAGTTCCTGCTATTCTGTTGACCTACAATTCACAACATGTGCTCTCCTAATCATCTGCAACTGCTCAGTGAAGCAAGTAAGGAAATACCTTTTTCACCACAAAGCTGTTGACAGGCAGTTCTTTTCAACTGGAAAAACACTGAATACAATGTAATAACATGAAGAGCCTGTACCCAAACCAAGAGAGGACACAGCAGATGCTACTCAGTATCAACTCTGACTTGTACTTGGGCAGAGATGACATAGTCCTCCACCACACATATGGTGACATGAGATTGACTCACAGAGTTTACCAAGAGGAAAGGTATTTCTATAAAAATTAGGGAAAAGACATGTCAAGAGGCACATGGAACAACCCTGGATCCTGAGTAGCTTAGGAGTTCAAGACGACACAGCAAAAATAGAAATTATCCCCAAAAAGACATAAACAACTATAAAATAGAAACACAAATGGTGGTAGTAATCCTGAATCTAGTTTAGTGAGAGAAAAGGAACAAGGTACATGGATTATACTAAAAATTCATTGTGGCAGAGTGTGCAGTACATAGAGCAAACAGTGGTTTGTGTCTCTGATAGACATACAATGGAATCTGCATGGTACAGGAATTCTAAATATGAAAAAAACCCAGAAACTTTATGTATTACAGGATCCTTCGGAATTTTTTTTAACATGAGGTTCTACTGAACTGAGAGTTCAGGTGAATTTAGAAAAAAGTTTAAGTATGCAGAACTTTAACTTTCTACACAGCTACCAGACAAGGGTATTTTCCCATATATGCTTCTGCATATTAGGGTTTAATCTGGTCACTAACTTCACCTATCTGGTAAGGTTTTAAAGAAAAGTTATTCTGCATCTATTTATTTTGCAGTTGATTGATTTTTCTCCTGAAGTATTTCGCTGTTACTAGAAATGCTGCAGAAGAAAGACAAGACTGTCTGTAATTTTTAAGAGCTTACTTCCTATTTCTAAAGTAAAATTCCAAAATACAAAAAGCTCTAGGATTTATTTTAATCCCTACACACGCAAATTACCCTCTTTAAAGGTGATTTGATGTTACAAAACAATTTTCTCAGAAATGAAAGAAGCAAGAATGTCCTTTCCTGAAAGTTAGTGTTACCTGATCAGTGCATTGAGTGGAACTTTCTTCCATGGGATACCCTGTTTGAGCAAATCATTAGCAAAAGACTGAATTGAAAACAAGGACTGTAAAATGGCATTCATATAGCAGGTGTTTCCCAAGTTGGAAAATCTGAAAAGAAAGAAAAAAGAAAAACAAGACTGAACATAGCACGTATGTCAATGTGTAGGCATGTCAGTGTTAAACATAGTGCTACGCACATGGAGGACGTTTACCCCAGGCACTCCCCCACACAGTTTCTTATTGGGAGTTGTCCTTACACCCTTCAGAATAAATGGAAAAACTGATGGGAGACAGCATTTATCAAGAAAGTACCCATAAGTTTCTGTAAGAAACATTTAAAAGGATCCCTATAATTTATATCCCTAAAACTTCCTTATTATGAAGAATATCATGCTTTTTTAAACTAAGAAAAGTGTTCCCTGTGTCAGCATTCATTAATTTCAGGATTCTTTTTCTATTAAATAATTATAAAACAATGTGCATGTTCTGGTGATCCAAGTGTACATGCTAGACAAAGAAAATTA
Source organism: Upupa epops (assembly GCA_013397515.1). Lineage (NCBI taxonomy): Eukaryota > Metazoa > Chordata > Aves > Bucerotiformes > Upupidae > Upupa > Upupa epops. The sequence continues at coordinate 217,962 of VZRI01007034.1, read as the reverse complement.
AATTTACCCTTGTAACTGTTGTTGAGGATGGGTGGAAAGGGGTACTCGGGGTTTGTTCCACCCTGTGTAATCTTGATTAGGCCTCATTTTTTTAACAGAAAGAGGGGCAGGCTGAGAAAGAAATCCTAGGCTTCTTTTGGCTGAGGGAGTCTGGCTGGATACGTTAGACCTAAAAACAAAAAAGCATAAGAACTTTAAAATTTCTAACGCTCTTCCTTAAATAGCTATAGTCTGTGTCACTGGAATTGTATTACTATAGAGGACAAGGACTAGTAAAGCCACACAAGATAACTGCCATGTATCAGAAAGCAGAAGAGGTGCCAGAGCGAAAGCTTCTTTTCAGCACTTAAAACACTTTGCTTAAATTTCCTTCTACCCACATGTGTGCATGGGGTGTAACCAGGTCTTTTTTCTTTAGGGTACATAACAATTCCCTACACTGTATGATGAGAGGAAGAACAATTATGTAGCATGACATCACCACTCCTAAAATATGTTTAAAATTGATAGCTGAGCCAGTCTTCACTTTCAGCCTCTTATCTGAATCACTCTCGACCTCAGTCCTCACATGTAAAACATGGACAATGCTTCCCTTCTTCTTGGGATCTTGTAACCTATCTATTTAGGGTAGAGACCAACAGTTTGATTGTATAGAAAAATTACATATCACAGAAGAATCATAACCTCAACAGAATTCAGTATTTCTTAAATAGATAATTTCATGCCATTTAACTACTAGGGGAAAAATTCAGTCTGACATTCCAGACCTTATACAGAATTTAAGCATCTGGAGTTTAGGTATCATCTTGATCAGTCATTCACAATTACTCTAATAAACTTGAGTGATTTTAAGTCTATCTCTCACAAGTACTACATGAAGTTTGTATATGTAACTGAAGCAACTGTAGCCACATTGAATTCCTAGACTGAACTCCTGGGGAAAAAATTTCAATATACATATACATGTTTTATTCATATAACCTATGTATCACACAGGAAACCAAAGATCCCAATTCCTGGGAAAGAGCTGTAATTTACAGTTCATGCTAGTGAATCAGTCCTACCTGTCCAGAGTGGAACTGCCAGTAGAGTACTCTTTAGATGAGGAACGACTACCATAAAAAGATGATGACTGCAGTGGTAAAATACCTTGAAAAACCAAAAGAGAGGGAAGTAATTTTGTTTCAGGTGATTTATTTATATAACTCATTTAGAAGTATTTAGTAAAAAGCTTTAAAAATCCTCAAATACTATGTTCCAGAATTGGCTGGGAAAGTACTACAACACATTTACCAGAGAATGGTTTGGGTTGGCAAATCTAGACTACATCTAAAAGATCATCTACTTCTAGTCCCCATGCCACAAGCAGGGCACCTCCCACTAGACCAGGCTACTCAAAAGGTCTATCCAACCTGTTCTTGAACAGTTTCAGTGATGACGCAAACAGGAATCTCACCAGTGATTCCCAAAACAGAGCTCTCAAAATTCAAAGTATACATGCCAAGTGAAAACAGTTTATCTTCCCACTCCAAATTCCACAGCAAATTACTATATACTTGGGATAAAACACCACAATTTCATTCAAACATCATTTCACTATGCTGATACAGTGTCAGATCCTGAGGCTCTAATGTCTCAGTTGGTATCACATAAAAAAAAATTATCTCAAGTTAAAAATAAAAACACCATTTTGTGGAATTACAGTGTAAATTATTTAGATAATGAATAAACATTTGCAATTCAGAAAGCAGTTACTTAGAAGAAGCTTAGCTGAAAAATAAAATCACCGAATTCAATTATTTCACTTCTAACTCAGACCAGGACAACCTACCAGACATTAGTTACCCCACAGAAGTTTGGTACAAACAGGGCAATCTCAACAAGATTTCCCTTTAATTTACAGAGAATAGATCAAAGGAAGTAAAAGCCTTCACAGTACACATTTTCAGTACAATCCCCCCTCCGTAATTCACATGAGAACGAACAGCAAAGGAGAAAGTAAACAAGCAAGCAAGCAAAAAGGAAGTCCTTAGGTGTTTATAGGAATCCTCTCGCAAAAGGAAGGGCAGCCTGGAGCCACGTTTGAAGCTGCTGGTTGAATTTTCAAACAAGCCGTCAAATTAGCTGGCATCAGCATCTAAGTATAAATGTCAGGGTCACACTTGAGAAGAACATGTTTTGAAAACGAAGGCATGTTGTTGGCATCTCATGTTTTGGAGGAAGCAAAAACATACTGGTCAAACCCAAGTATCATTTATCTTTACTTGCACTTTTTTACCTGATGTCCTATTTTCCTCTGCCTGCTTCAGATTCAGCTGTTTCTCTCTACTGCTGTTCAAGTACTTCCACGCTGGATCACTCAAAGCTTTATTATTCCTACAGATAGAAAAGATGAAAGTTAGTGCTGTTATAGAAGATATAGAATATTCCTACTTCATATGTACAACTTGTTTTTGAATCTTTTATGATATTCCTGTCTAAACTGATGAACCATGACAAAATTTGCATGTGCCCATTTTTGCAAATCAACTACTGGTGTATATTGTATTTCCCTCATTAATCCTGAGCACAAACCCCATTTCAAGGACCCAGCGTTTTCGGAAGTTGAGTAGCAACTGGCATGTGCTATGCTGCTGAAAAAAGACATACCCAAACATTCTTTCTGGAAAATAAACTTTTACAAACAGGTGAAGAATTTAAAATTCAGAAACTAGAAACAGCAATTACTTACGTTGAAGAATCATTCTCTTTGGGATAGTCTTCGCTCATTTCTGAACCAGGAGGTTGTGCTCTTCTTCTCTTTTCACTGGTGACACAAAATGTTTCAAGTAGTCATTCTTTCAGAAAGGTTAGTTAATGATCCTCTTTCTAATGAAAAGAACTCCTCAATGCTTTCTGTACATTTTGTTCTATCTTGCATGATCTCCAATTTTATAACATGGCATACAGAGAAAAATTTGGTTTTCCCAACTCTTAAGTTGTCCATAAACCTCTGGTGCCACCATCAGCCAGAGGCAAAATAAGCATGTATTATTAACAACTTGTTAAAAGCAACAGCGAACCTGAAGAGATACATCCTCTTCTTAATTCTGGGTGTTCTGAGTTCCATGGCCAGCTCTATAAAGAGCTAGATTTTAACAATACTGTAAGTAAGAGGTTAAGACTCTCACCGACTCTCCAGCAAGCCTGTTCGATGAGAGACTGATGATGCTGGAGATGCTGACATGTTCACCCTGTTGCTAGGTGTTCCATTTCCTGTAGAATTCTTAACAGATGCTCTCGCTGGGGTACTCAGCACCTTGCGGAATGGATTTTCCTCCTTACTTTCCACTGTCACTCTTTTGGGAGGAGTCTGCAAAACCCCAGGAAACAACTGAGAGCACTGAGACACATGACAATCTTCAGCACAATGCAGCATTTACACCACTGCGTGACATCCAAAAGCAAAAAAATCCTCCTTGGAATAGACTGCAGAAGTTTGACACTAACTGGACATAAGTCAAGTCATAGACACAAAACTCTAGTGCAGTAACCAATTTCCCTTTTCCTTTTGCAATGCTAGGTCAGTTGAAATTATTTTTTAAGACCTTCCATATGTGATTTGAAGTTAAAAAAACTAAGACACAATTTCTAATTACCCCAAGATCAAGCCTGGGCAGTATAAAAATAAATAAGGAGGCCATATGAAACAAACCACACAACTGGAACTGTGCCTTGACAGCCTTGGGCCAAGCAAGTGCCACATGTAGTGCAAGGCAAGTAGTAATAGTCGGTTGACTACAGAATGTTGGTCAATTTCAGACATCAAAACTAACCATGTCTCATCTTACCACTGCATACATAGCTTTAGAGTTTTCACCATGAGACTGCCTTTAAGCAACAGGTAAGATGTGTTTTGGGATGTCAAAAATATTCTCCCTCAGGACAGTAATACAATCATATTCAGAGATAAGGTACATTAAATCTGGCACATGCACAGTGAAATCCATGCTAAGCATGGAGAAAAGGAATAACACAAATACTTTACAGGAAAAAGCACTTTCAGGAACATCTGCAAAATTGACACAAAAATCTGAGCAGATTGCCACAAATTCAGTAACTATTCTGATACAAAGGTGGATCAGCAGCTTTTCAATTTTCAAGTGTGCTAACTCATTAAGATCTATGTTGAGGATAACATGTTGAGTTCCTGCATAATGTGTTCACAGTATAAACAATGGGATATTCAGAACCACAGGAGACACAAGTCTTAATCATGCACTTTCCCTCTATTTTTGCTTCTTCCCCATCTGATATCTCAGCATGAAGAACACGTTCTCTCTTCCACAGCCACTGACCCTTTCTATTCACACAAAATATATGGATCCTCATGAGCAAGGCACACTGTTGACAACACTATCTATTCCAAGCCCTGTAGATCACAAATACTTCGGGTGCAAAACAGGTATTTAACTGTGTTACTACAACATACAATAAAAGAAGGAGAGGAGGAAATGAATGAAATAAAAGTAAAGGATAGGAGAAAATGGGAATAATTAAACAAACCTGGTTCTCTATGTAAGAAAACTGTCGATTAGCTTCCTTCTGTGTGGTCCTGCTGCCCAACACTCCTCCAAAGCTGCCAGATCCCTGAGATGGCTTCCCAGCTGACCGGAAAAGTAAATGACAAATCAAATGCTATATAAGTGACTAGCATTCTTATTTGTAAGACATTATTTAGCTGCAGTCTATTTTAGAAGAAATGCACTAAAATTTCCTGACAACAAACAGTTGTCTAATTTGAGAGCACAGTAATAAGGACACTTTTATGGACATCCCTTATATTGGCCATTTATTCACTTGGCAGTAAAGTTCCTACTCTTAAAAAGAACAAAATAAAATAAGAGGTAAAATGCAAATGGAAGAGACTATGCATGTGAGATAAAGGCAAGAGTTTTTCAAATACCAAAATTAGAACGTAATTCCTACACACTTAATTTGCTTATTGTTCAGTGTGACAGAACTACATATCAGAGGCATACGTAATGAAAATTGAGGTTCAAGGCCACAAGGAAGCATTTAGACAAATGCAAAGGAAGTTGGTAACACAAGAAAGACAATGGCTAAAGCTGAAAAAAGGAACCATAGCACCAACCCATCTCTAACAACTACATTGTTAGTAACATGATTTACAACAATTGCCCTTACCAGTATGGAGCTTGTCTTGGTGGACTGCATCCAAATACATCCGCATTTCATTGGCATCTTTAAGTGGTACCTTATCAATTGTCAGGAAGCTGGTATCCTTGAGTGTTAGCATGAGGCAGCACAGTTTTCTACCATTTGGTCGTAAGGTTACGGTTTTAATGTTATGGCTTAACTGAAAGCAAGAAAGTGGCTATAAATAAATACATCTTTAAAATGACAAAATATCTACAGATTCAAACAAAACACTTAAAACAGATCTGCATCAGAGGCATGCACATCAAAGTATTTCTCCTTGTTCCATTTCAAACAAACATGGACCTGCACAGCGTTAATGCAATGGGTGATCCTGGAAGCTGACAAAACTGAAAGGGCAGTATCACTATAGCTCAAAGGTCCCCACAGTCCTTTCTGAAGCTTGCTTTGCTAACGAGTGTGACATCTTTCAACATAAGATATAAGAACTTCATGCAGTCCCATTCAGCTGTCTGGAACTTCCACACGAAGGTTGAACTCAACAAGGGGGAAGTTTAAAATGTTAAACACAAATTCCTACTCACTTCATAACTTGCTCTCAGGGATGATAGATTTCATACATCTTCAAAAATTGCCAAGGGACTAAGTCAGTCAGAAACATGCTCATTCTATATGCAACATTACAACAACTAAGTAGCATCAAAATTTCAGGGTTATGGTCAAGCACAAGAATAATTTTAGTAAGACTTTGTCTTCTCAAATAATGACACTGCTGTTTTTTATCATACTACTTTGCTTTATTATACCGTTAGTTAATGTCAAGTAACTATGAAAACAGACCGTTCAGTAAAAGCTCTACTATCTATGCATGTTGAAGATAACTCCTAAGGCAGAAAAAGCAAAATACTATCTCATATCTGCACACTGCATGGCAGTCTGACAATACATACCTAACCATAATCTCCTTTTCAATTCCCTTCTCCTTTTTTGCTAAATCCTTCATTTTGCTGCCTCTTCTTTAGCCTTTCCTAAGACCATGCAATGAGCTCAACAGCAGGACATCACTATGTTCACTGCTTAGTACAAGACTGGAAACCACAGCTAAGGTCACTGGATTCTACATGAGACAGAATAAATCAGTGCTCATCAGATTGGACTCTTCTAATTTTGCCTGACCAGCATACTGCCACGCTACTCATCTAAATAATGATAGATTAACAGATGTGAACACTAATTATACTCTAATGTGAAAGTTTCACTATACTTTGTTCTAGAACCTGTCTTTTATCCTTCAAATTAAGTATAAAATATAAAAAAAAAAAAAATTCCTGGTTTTCATTTACATCTGTTCAGGTAAATAAAAGCCTGAGACAGAAAAAGGCACTTCAATGTTCCTTCAATGAGATTTCTGTTCTTTCCATGCAGATCTCTAGCTTCTTGGAAAGCCAAGCTAGAACACAAGAGCTATTTATAACAAAGGTTGGAAAACCACCTCAGCCTGAAACAGGCTACTATGTTATATTATTTTGCTAGTAAAATTAGACTTCTGAAATACTTTGTAACCAATACCCGTGTTTTGGGTTTTTTGATAGTGAGGTGGTTTCTATTTTATAAGTGTAGCATAAAAATTTCTTCAAACACTTAAGAATTAACAAGAGAACACCAGATTTTTCATCCTCTCTTAAAACATCAAGCTCAGTGCAAAGGATTAGAGCTACTTCACCATCTCAGCGCAAAACAACTTATTTCAACACAAAGTGCTACCATGCGAGGGCTCCATCCACGCTCCACGGGCACCTGTTATGTCCCAGTGTCACAAAGTCTTGTAAAGTGAGGGTAAATGAAATATTTCTCTTAATACATATCTAACATCTTGGACAACTTGACCAAAGCTCTGAAACATCAGTAAAACTACCATCTGAAATAAGAAATTTGGTGATACACCAGTCATTGCATAAAGAAATAAGGAACATTTGGGTGGATTGAGGTTTTTAACAAAGTAGTAAGAAAAGTTGGGGAAATCACAGAGTTCTCCCAGAGCAACATGACAAAAAAAAACCAACAAAAAAAAAAGAATGCTACTTGTAAAGAAAATTATCAGGAATTTGACCAATCTGAAGTGCCATGTTGGAGCACCATGACAATCGGAGCAATCTCATGAAAACAGCACAAGCTGTTTGTTGCAGCGCAAGGGGCATGCAGCTTTCCCTGCCTACTGCTCATGCCCATCAACACTCTGGTGCCTGTATCTGTGTTGCTTCAAGATGGAACAATTTCAGAAAGCAGATCCCACTGAAAAATAACCACCACCCAAACACTGACATAGCGTTTTCTTCTCTGCTATAGTCCTAGCTGTATGGTGATGAACCAACCCCTCTACCAGATTCCTGTGCTTGGTCCTTTCCCTGACTTAATTCACAGGAAAATCTTCACACTGAGCTCAGAGCTTGGCAAGTGCCCGAGCCAGCAGACGTGGGAAGCTGGGAGAAAAACTTGCCCCTTTAGGCCATGGGTAACTGTACTACAGGTTCATCCTCCCCATGGAGCCAGATTTCCAGTCACTACACCACCACATTGACAGTCATCCAGACAGAAAGGAACATGTGAATGCAAACACTCAGGGAAGGTACATGGGGAAGAAACACTCACTCTCCTCAGAAACAACACAGTCCAACGCTGGATTAAATCAAATGTGCAGTGACAGCATCACACATGAGAAGGCAGATAATTCTGTTCTACAGTAATGGAGACAGGAACCATTCATGGCTAATGATTTTCTCACATCTTGATTCCAAGGCAATACAGGCTGCCAGATTTGTTGCTGACATTTTTCAGCACACTAAGGGAGTAAAACCTGATCTTTCAAAAATATGTGAACCTTTTTTCCTTTTTTCCACTGAGTCTGCACACAGAAACAAACGGTTCAGGTGACTGCTGCTGCTTAAAAAAAAAAAAAAAAGAGGCACCAAAAAGCAGAAGCCAACATTAAGATCAGTGTAAGCTGTTATGAAGTTGCTGCATCCTGTTAAATAGAACTTTTTCCTTTCCCACTACTATTTTATCTTATACATATTTTCATATCAGATAGAAATTTCTTACAGAAAACAACTCCTCTGCATTCATTTTGTTCACAAAACTTGTAAGACTGTGCTGAAAACAACTACAGAATGAAAAAAGAAATGGCAATATTGGCTGACTATTGCAAGAGACTCTGTAACAGTGATCTGCATCAGCCTCCTAGTGGGAAAAAAACATTGCATGGCATATTGAAAACCTAAAACTGCAACAACTGCGGTTCAGCAGAGACTTGTATAAACAAGCGAAAGGCTACAAGTGTGTTAACATCACTACTTTTCAGCTGAGAAAAGTTAGTAGAGTGCAGGATCTTCAACTTCAGCTTCTGGAAATGTTCCAATAACAGAAAAGGTTACACTTTGCAAAAACCTCAACTGGGAAGTCAGGATACTCTGCGCTTTGGTAACTTTTCTCTGCTTTTTGGTTCTTCCCATTCAGTACCATCTCTATGTCGACCTTGGCAAATCCTCTGATAATACATGTGAATAATTTACCAGAGAGTTTATACAAAGGGATTAGTGTTCAGGAAACAAGAAACAGTGACAGAGGGAAGTTTATGTGACACTTAATAGCCTTGAGTAGGACAGGTGTTCACAAAAAAAGAAAAAGGAAAGCACAGTCCACACACAGTTCAACCAAAAGCCTTAATATTTGGTGTACCTGAAATGTCTTTGGAATTCCTCCAACACTGTAGTGAACCACAAGACTCACTTTGTTGTCCTTCTCTACAATTTCAAAGCTCCCTTCTTTCCATTTTGTAGTTCCAGTCTGTATGCTGCGCATCCGGACAGGTCCATGCACCTTCAGTGGAGCCATGCTTTCTCATGGAACAGAAGCTAATAAGAGGAAGCTCACGCCACCTTAAAAACCTGTTGAAAAGGAGCAATTTATAACTTGCCAGGGCGCATAATCTCTACAGAACTATACAATTATGGCTTAAAGTTTCTGTATTAGTTCAGCCAAGTGGGCTTGCTGGTAGGTTCACATACAGCGATACAGATTTAGACACAAACTAAAACGACGTGGGAGAAAGCTAAAATGTGGGCACGCAGCGCTCAGTTCCTCACCGCCCAGAGGCGAGCAGACCCATCCCGACACTAAACTTCGCACAAATCCGTGGTGCAGCACTAGCGGCTTGAAGGAAGGGAGAACGAGCGCCTGAGGGGAGCCGGCGGGAACCGACGTTTCCAGGGGGTCTCGGAGGGAAAACGAGCTCCTTCCTGACGGGATTCCTGGAAATACCGCTCCCACCCCAACAGTGCCCTGGGAAAGCCGCCGGCTCGGCAAAACGAGGGGTAGCCCCCGCCCCACCGCGTGGTCTCACTCAGGTTTCCGACTGGATATAATTAAAAAATCTTAAGCAATGAATGAACGGACAGAATGGCCCGTCCCATCACGGCAGCCCACGCTCACACGGCCCCATTCTGCTGCCCCGAGCTGGGCCCGCCCCCCCCCCTCGTCGCTCCATGGCCGCCCGGGCCGGGTACCAC
>VZRI01007034.1:115837-207911 GCA_013397515.1 Upupa epops | reverse complement strand
TTGGCTACGGCCGCGGTGAGGCGAGGACGGGAATAGAAGTGGGAATGGGAATGGAAGTGGGCCTGGGATGTGAGTGGGATGCGTAGGCAGCGCGCCAGTTTGAGGCCGCCTTCTCTCGTAGCTGCGGGGAGACGTTTTATCCTGCGCGCCCAGCCGTCTCCTTTGCTCTCTGAGGAGCCGCTTTTTTGGTCGTCTTGAATGCGGGGGAGGGGAGGAGATCGAGATAAGTTTTTCAGGGCGGTAGGAAGCTGGAGACCGGAGAGAGGTTGCTTGTTCCTCTATCCCTTTTACTACAGTGCCTCTCCGTGCTGCGCCAGCTGGTTCTGGCTGTGTTCCCCACTTAGGAAGCTGCCACGGTGGGCTGTTGTGTCTGGTGTTCACAGTGGTGGAGTGACTCGGTACCTTGGCTTGGCTCAAAAATGGAAAAGGAGCGTGAACGGTGTTTGCTTTGTGGATGGTTATTGTGTCTTAGCTCCCGTCTGAGCAGATTTGTGTTTTTGTTCTTGCTGCTCCAAACACATTTTTGTCGCACGTGTAAAGCTTAAGAGAATGGATGGAGTCTCTGGTGTATACTAGTTTTGCAAGAACAGCAGTTAGAACTGTTTTCAGAGGATCCTGACTTAAAGATCTACACGGTTGTGGATAAAGTGGAAAAACTTTTTCAGTAATCACGGTTGAAGTGCTATTGACTTACGCCATGAGAAGGTTAGGTTAGATTAGGAAAAACTTTATTGAAAGGGTGATCAGGCATTGGAGCAGGCTGTCCAGGGAAGTGGTTGAACTGCCATCCCTGGATGTGTCCCAAAGTTGTGTTATGGAGCTTAGGCACATGTTTTAGTGGTGGGCTTGGTGGAGTAGATTAATGGTTGGATTTGGTAATCTTCAGAGGTTTTCCAAACTCAGCAATTCCATGATTATATTACTTTGGTTCTTGAAGTGCTGGCAAATACTACTGCTTTAAATTTACATTTTTGGAGCTTAGAAGCATAACGGTAAAATCTCTGGATTGGTATTTATTACCTTTTAAAACAAATAAAATTAGTAAGTGCTTGTCAAAATGCATGAGGGTCTGCTGTATCTCCCATTAATCCTCTGCCTATGTTCTAGTTGCCTCTATATTAACAAGAGTTTTTAAAAGACAGTTTTGACAAAGTAATCTGTTTCAGGAATAAACTTTGTTTTGGGACTCTTTTGAATGCATATTTAACTTATACATAATTTCTGCCACCTGGTAGTTCTGTATTGAAATGTTTCTTACCATGGTTGGTTAGTATGCTTAGTTGAAAGCTGATGGGGCAGGAAGGGCCTTTGGCTGTGGAGAGGTGTGTGGGAGTTGCAGTAAATAATGTCACCTCTTAACAGGGTCGAGAATTGGCTTAGTAAACCCTTTGGGTGTTGTGAATGTTGTCCTGATAAAGCTGTGGTAAGCCAGAGCATTGGTCTTTATACAGCAATGCTGATGGGCAGGGCTGGCACTTTGATTTCAGATCTGGAAGCAGCATAGTGTGTTAGAATCTTGAGAACAGTAAATAAACTTAACTGTAACTAGCAGTAAGGCATTGAAAGCCCAACTCAAACCAGCTGACTGACTGCTATCAAAGTTCATTTTGTTGTTTTTGAGTTGGTGATTTATCAAAATAGCTCAATAAGCACACTTTCCCAATTAATAATCTGCTTGGATTGACAAGTACTTTTACCACTGTGCCTAAAAGCAACTGCTTAGTTAGGAAGAGAAAGCTTGTTGCCCAGATCCAGTTTGTTAGAGGATTGTTGCAGATGTAATTGGACATGTGTGTGTGAAGAAATGCTGTTCTTCTTGAGGAAAGCTTTATGAGGTCATATGAGGCACAGGTGGCTTTTTTGTGCTGTGTTGAGGTAGTCTTAGTAACTTGCTTTCATTGTGTGCAAAAGTTTGCATGAATGGGGCTTTTCTCAGAGTTAGTAGAATTTGCATGTAGCCCTCAGAATTCTAGGCTTTAGCAGGAAAAGGGGGTACATCAATAAAGTAGGAAATTAGGAAAATAACAGGTCTTTCAAATTAAATTGAGAGAAGTAACTATAGAGCGTGTGCAAAGCTATTGGTTCTGGCTGAGACAGACATTGGACATCATAAACTTAATTGTGTGGAAAATCTACTTAGTGTGCTCTAGGGATCACAAGCACATGATTGTGCTTTTGAAGGGTCAATGTATTTAAGCTTACAGGAACTGAAACTTCCAGTGAGTCTAGAAAAATAGATGAAAGCTTTAGATAACACAATTGTAACAACATTGTTGCTACACTGCATATCACTCTACCACTCCAAGTAAAAACAAATTACCTCTGTTCTCCTTCGTTTTCTGAGTTTCACCATAGAAGTTGCCATCGGAACTGTATTCCCAGCTGTAAGAGCACAATAAATTTGTCAGAATTAATACTGGGAAGTTCAGAAAGGAAAAATATATAAGAATTGAGTAGACGAAAGAGAATAGGAGGAAAGATGAACAGCTAAAAAGTTATTTGAGCTCTAGAGTGTAGAGATTTCTAACAGTGCGTTAGCTCGTATAGACATTTAAGGTAATTAATACAATGATAATGGCAAAGGGAGAGAGAAAACACCTGGGTAAGAATCTCTTTGAACATGACTATGGATATAATATGTTGATGAATGGAGGAGAGAAACCTTTGCAGAAATAGAGACAAGGTGGAGGTGTTGGCCAAATACCAAAGGTTAGGAAGTCTTGCTTCATCCCCCCTGCAGTCCTAGGAACCTGTCTCTGGCATACGGTTACAGGTTTGGTTCTAGCCACTTTCAGTTCTTCAATGCCTTTATTCCCTTCCGTGCCTAAGTGATGAGCTGCATAGTAACAGTGTTACCACAGTGCAGGCAATTTGTTGTGGTAAGCAGGTGAGGAGTTTCAGTCTGGGGTGGCGAACAATAGAGAAAAACAGTCCATTCTCTGTTTGCAGCTGTAATTGTTGTACATTTAGGGTACTGAGCTGGGTGCATGTGGCTGGCTCAGAAGCAGCAACCTACTGTGCTTTGCTTGGGTGGTAAACATGGAAGCAGTATTTTTGAGTAGGTTCTCAATTGACTTTTGGATGTTTGCTCAGGATGTTTTAATGCTGATATTTGTCTTCCTCAAATTCTGTACCAGAATCACTCAACTGACTACTTTGGAAGCCTGCTGAGTGTTTGTTTGCATCTTGAGTGGTGGTTGTGCCAGCAGTGCTATGAGACAAACATTTCCTTGAGGGGCTTGTGCCAAAATCTGCATTTCTCCTCAGCAGCAGCTGATGTACCTTTGCTGTACATACAGATCTATCATTATCTGGATTTATTTTGAACTGGAACTTTTGCACAAAATCTGTTTTTAAAAACTCCTTTTTAGCTCCATGCATGTAAACAAGATATGTGGGATGAACATGAGGTGTCTCTAACAGCAGGTGGATGATGTCATGCTTAGTGGTGAGAATTTTTCTAGTGTATGTATCAGTGTTTTTCTCATGTATGCTGGGTGAATCCCACTGCCAGGTTCTAATGTCTTGGGTGTTTGGGGACAGAAAAATGTAGAGTCTGCCTTACTTTGAATTTGTGGAAGCTTGCTTTTGAAGCATGTAATGAATGCGTGTGAAGTGCAGATGGAGCAATTATAGCTGACTGAAGTATGTGTGACCTCCTGGGAGTTCTGTGGACACAGAAAGGCAGCAGCATGGATCTCTTATATTGCTAAATGAAATTACAAGGCACTGCCTAATGAATCAGACCAACAGATGAGAAAACCTTTGTGTTTTGAATAGGTGAAATGATATGACCAAAGTAAGGAAGAGATCCAGAGGGTCTTCACACAATTTTAGTTTCTCTCTGTTTCAGCTGAGAGTTTCCTGAGCACCTTTTTGCTGCCTGCCAGGTTGTGGGAAGGGTTTGAGTGAGACTTGGATAAATTGTTTGTACTGAAGTTGTTTTGTCTTCTGCCCAGCCTGTGCCAACAGCCCTGGCTCAGGTTGACCGAGAAAAAATCTACCAGTGGATCAATGAGCTGTCCAGCCCTGAGACACGGGAAAATGCACTGCTGGAGCTAAGCAAGAAGCGTGAGTCTGTGCCTGACCTTGCCCCAATGCTGTGGCACTCGTTTGGCACCATCGCAGCCCTGCTTCAGGTGGGTAGAACTGTCAGTGTCTTTATTTGGTGGTGCACCACCTGCATATTGCAGTGCTTGTGCTTCCATGGTGCAGATCTGGAGATGCACTGATAGGGTCCCTTATTGCTGTTGCTGTGATTGTGATGAGGGGAGCAGTTGTGGGAAGCCCATTTGTCGTTAATCATCACTAGCAAGGTGCTGTGTGCAGAGGATGCATATACTTGGAAGGGAAGCAGGCAAGTTCTTGAGTGTATGAGCTCCCTGTGGATCACTTTCTACTTATTTTCATACATGTCATAGCAGAGCCACAACAATCTTAGCACTAAGGTCTCTGGTTTGATTTGATTTGTTTTGCATGAGCTTGAACACTTCTTGGTCAGAATGTTGTGCTTACACAGAGCCCGCTATGAGGGCATCATAGGAATGCTGCTTGCTGCTCTGGACAGCAGTTGCAAGGGAATGTACCTGCATTCTTGTCATACCAAGTGGCTCGGCTGGGCAAACTGCTTTGCAGCTGATGACTGGCTAGCTCTCAGTGCTGAATCTGGTAACTTATTTCAAAGTGAGAGAACATCGTCCAGGATTGTCAGTGTTGAACTGTTTCTGGAATAGCCCTGAAATGGGAGAATAAGGAGGGAGCTGTAGCTGGAAGCAGGCAGATTTCTGAATCTGATTTCTTGCCCTCATATGTTACCCCTCACTGAGTTAGAGTACCAGCAAACTACAGTATGGATAGTGTGCTCTGCCTCTGAGCAGAACAAAACCACTCCTTTTCAAGCTGTAAGTTCAAAACAAAGCACTAGTAAAGAGCCAGGAAATCAAGTGATCACTTTTTATCTGTAATTAAGGTTTTGAATGTGTTCCTGTGACTGTCAAATTGACTCTGATTGAGCTCTTGCCCTTGTCTGGGCAGCATGGTGCTGTCTTAGAATTTCAAAGTGACACACGATGAAAGCAGATTTTGATCTCCTGTCACCATAGTTCCTTGCTGCACATGTGGTTTAGGGCAGCTTGCTGATGTTTTTCTCGTTTAACTTTTCTTAATCTGTTAATTTTTAGGAAATTGTAAATATTTATCCGTCAATCAACCCTCCAACTTTGACAGCCCATCAGTCCAACAGAGTCTGCAATGCTTTAGCTCTACTACAGTGTGTTGCATCGCATCCTGAAACGAGGTAAGAGTTTCCAACTTGTACTCCAGGAGCACATAAGCATTCTTCTTTTTTACCAAGAGAAGTAGAACAAATTAAAGAGCTGGAAAGCAGGCAGCTGCCTGCTGCTTTCACTTGTTTTCATGGATTATTAGGGTGACAGCTTTGTGGGCATCCTAGATGCGTTGCACTCCCTGGATCATCCTGAGATCCTGTAAATTCCCAAAACATTTGTTTGGAGCAGCTCCTGGGAGCTCAGCCAGAGATAAAGGTGCCTTTGTGCTGAGTGCTGTGTGCGGGATCCTTGTTTTAATGAGCTTACAGTTATTTAGACCAGCTGTCCAAAGTGTGGAATAAGCAGGGCTGTCCTTCCTGGACACATGTGGCAGGGGAGCAATAGCAGAGTCTGGAGTCCTCAGCCAGTGTCTAACTTCAGGTTTTCTCAGTCTGTGCCCAGCCCACATCAGCAGAGGAAAAAATTATGTTGCTTCAGCCAAAATCAATAGCCAAAAGAAGAAAACTGCCCAGAGATCCATGATCTCATGCTTCTGTTCCTGCTTAGAAGAAAATGGTGCATAGCTGAAGTTTTTCAGCTGCTGTGAAGTAGTGTTAAAAAGCAGTCATCTAGGAGACTATCCAAAGAAACAAGCCTACAAGTGGAAAGCAGTGAATGTACAAAGCAGAGAGTCTGGGTGGCAGGAAGAGGTAGTATGAACAGCGGGATGTGCTGTGTTCCTGGTTAATTTGAATCAGTGATGCAGGTAACTGACAGTTTAGGTGAGAGGTTTTGTGCTATGCCTTGTGCAAAATTTACTTCGTACCATTCTACCAGAGAGTAAACTCTTACCTGCTTTTGAGGAACAGCAACAATGGTGTCTGTTAGGAATAATCTGAGGCTCTGCATAATAATGCTAGATTGTATGATGACTTTGTTTACCTTGTCTCTCATGCTGGGTCTTCTCCCTTTCCTACAGATCAGCTTTTCTGGCAGCTCATATCCCCCTCTTCTTGTACCCCTTCTTGCACACAGTCAGCAAGACACGTCCTTTTGAGTATCTGCGGCTCACAAGCCTTGGAGTGATTGGTAAGCAATCAGATTAATGCTGGAGCACTGGTTTCTTAGCAAGTTGGATGCAGTTCATGCTGTGCTTACAGAAACCTGCATGACCAAAATCACTGGCCTTTTTGTTGGAATCATCCAAGTGCTATATTAGAGCACTCAGGATTTAACAGGAGAAGCTACTCCTTTTCCATTGGTTGTGGAGGCAGGTTATTCTTAAGTGTGTAGGAACTGAGCTTTTCATTAATAAGAAAACACAGAGGTCTGAGAGCATTGCCAAAAATACCCTTCCTGTTAGTACAAGCATTTGTAGGCTTCTTGTGCCTTTATCCTCACCCTAGCCAGCTAGACAGTGGAATGGGTGGGTGCAGACTGGGCTTTCTGTAGCTTTTTGTAATTGTTTGACTTGTCCTGCCTTCCCCCTATCCTGATGTTTTTCTTCTTCCTGTTAAAAATGTTTCTCACTCCATGCATACACTAAAAGGGTCTTAAAATGCATTTCTTCTTCCTAGAGGATTTTGAAGGTGGCATTATCTTCTTGTGTTGGTGTTACCACTGGGGGAGAGCCAAGAATGCATCCCCTGTCTGAAAAACAAATAGCCCCTAAACCCAGCTTGATTAGTTTTGTGCTGCCAAAATGATTTCTTCTCTAGCCATGTGCTGCAACATATTTAGGGTGACAGTCACTATCCCTGCCATTCATACTTAGTATTTCCTGAGAGGGTACAACATGGAACCTCTTTGAAAGGTGAGATGTTTTGAAACAATTTATCATTTATTAATTTGGAGTTTTATTTTTCATTCAAGGGGCCTTGGTGAAAACTGATGAACAAGAAGTGATAAATTTCTTACTGACAACAGAAATTATCCCTCTGTGCTTACGCATTATGGAGTCTGGCAGTGAACTCTCCAAAACGGTACCTACTCTTTTTTGTCTTAATTAGGAATTGTTTATCTCTCACTGACCGGGCAGTTGGTAACCTCCAGAGTTGGTTTGTGTCCTATTGCAAACATTGGGGCAACTCTGGGTGGAGTTTTTGCCCACTCAAAAAAAAAAAAAAAAAAGAAAAACCAAACAAACCAAACCACCAAACTAAGCTGGAGTTTCTGAGCTTTGTAGCTTTGCTGGAAAAGATCTTGTTGCTCCCAATACCTCCTTCCCTCTTTTTTTAGCCCTGCAGAGTAGCTTCCAGGGTTTTTGTTCCTTGAAAGAACAGATGCTGTAGCTATGCAGTGCAGAGGTTGGGTGGCAGCTGTTAGTGGTGGTTATGAGAATTTTTACCACACTGGACTCATTTATTGTCTCCTCTGATGAGGCACCTCTTTGATCCATGATCTCTGATCTGTAATCAGACTGATGTGGTGACCTGAGCAGGATGGTCACAGGTTTTAGTCTGTCTGTGTTTCCCTGGTAAAGCCTGCTGACATAATTGACCTGATTAATGTCTATAAATATGTGAGGGGTGGGTGTCCGGAGGATGGAACCAGGCTCTTCTCAAGGTCATCTGTTGATAGGACAAGGGGCAATGGGTGCAAGCTGGAACATAGGAGGTTCCATATAAATATCAGAAGGAACTTCTTCACAGAGAGGTTAATGGAGCATTGGAACAGGCTGCCCTGGGGGGTTGTGGAGTCTCCTTCTCTGGAGACGTTCAAGACCTGCTTGAATATGTTCCTGTGCAACTTTGTCTAGGTGATCCTGCTGTGACAGGGAGATTGGACTAGATATCTTTCAAGGTCCCTTCTAATCCCTGATGATCTTATGATTCTATAACTGTCTGAGGTTCTTCCAGAAAGTCACATGTCTCATGATGGAACAGTAATGCTCAAGATGAAAATGGAAGCCAGCTTGCTGTCCAAGTGGCAGGGTCTGGATCCTTCTCCTTCTTCCTGTGTGACCAGAGTAGTGTGGCCATAATCCTAAGGCTGTCCCACGTGGCCTGGCAGTAGCTGCTCTCTGGTGCAACCTGCATGGAGTCATCTTGTTACACATTGCTTTGTGTCCCTCTCCTCTTTAGCCAGAGATGCTAGGCATTACATAGGGCCCTGTATTTTCTTTTTGCTTTAAATTTTCACTGAGTAAAGTATTTGCTACCTGCTGAAAGGCTTTGAGGCTGCATTGCTCTTTTACACAGCATATCCCTTTTCAGGATAGATAAGCTTTTTTTCCCTGCTCTCTCTGTGTTCTAGGTTGCTACATTTATTCTTCAGAAAATCCTCCTGGATGACACGGGGCTGGCATATATCTGTCAGACATATGAGCGGTTTTCCCATGTTGCCATGATACTGGTAAGGTTATTTGTTTCCTCTTTAAAAAAAGCAAACAACTTTGATGCTTTCTGGCTGGATGCAGAATGAGAGAGGTGAATAGTCCTTGGTCTTGTTGCTTATGACACAGTAGCTCTCTGCTTCCACGTGTTTCTTTTGTATGTCTTTGGTTTGTGTGTCAAGAAAACATGGATCAGGCCATAAGGGACTAAGCCCCAATATAAACCAGGTAGGCTAATCCAGAGAAGAGGAAGTTTTCAGTGCTGTTGACTGGATGGATGTGGATTGTTTTAACTTCGTATAAGGATGATCATGCACCTCAGACCATGGATCTGCTTCCCATCTTTGTCTCCCACAGAGCAAAGGAGTGAAAGTATATATACTTGTCCTAGTAGCAATCTTGCAGTGGTCAGCAATTTTCAGCTTTGGTTTTCTGTGCTGTAACCCTCAGTGTTGGTCCTGTCCTCCCCTTGAACCCACAGAAAATCTGTGTCTACAGTGTCCTTTACCAAGTAGCACAGGTTTCCTTTTCACTGCCTAGAAGGCCAGTCTCCTTTTCCTCTTTGAACCTGGCTCCTAGCTGGTATTTATGACTTTAATTCTTATGTTGGATTACAAAAAGAGCGTACAGTTTTTGTCCATTCCCTGTTCCCACCAAAGGAGAAATTTGGGTACTCATAATTCATTCATCCCATGAGTAATAGCTCAAACTTGAGCTTTATTGTTTTGAGCTCATTGAGGGGAATACGTGTCTGCTCTGGAATAGCTATTGTCTTGCTTTTGTATTGGCTAGTAGCTTTTTAAAGAGTCTCAAGAGAAGAATGCCAGCATTAAGTTAAGCACTTTGCTGGTTCTGTGATTAAGTGTTGATTATTTCGTTGGTAATATTTATTTGTCCGCTTGTTTTCCCAAACATAGATAAAACATTACCTCTTAATTCAGACACAGATAGCAAAATATGAAGGACTGTCAGCTAATATCTGTGATATCCAATCTGACTTGTGTTTTGCATTCAAGAAAAGTATCAGCTTTGATGAAAGTACACCTGGCTCATGGTCAAACCCCTGGGGTAGGGGAGGGAAAGAGACCAAGAAAGAATCCAAGTCTGGGAATGGCACAGCCATGGAAGGATGTGGGTGTATAAAGCCGTGGGTGTGTAAAGCCATGTTAGTATGGACAAAACCCCAGCTGTGATAAAAGCCCGTCTTTGGCTATAGCACTACAGAGAAAGATGAGAATGTTTATAGATGATTCTGTTCTCTACTTAAAAAATTGAGATAGTGTACTCCTGTATCTGAGGGTGATGATTTACTTCTTTGCTGATAACTGAATGAGTATTAAGTGCTTCTTAAGAAGAGATTAGTGTTTCCCATCCTTTGAAGAGCTCTCAAACTTCTTCCTTACTTCAAATAAATATGGTGTCCTAGGGAATTGCTGACAACAGGAAGTCTGGAAAAGGCCAGATGAGGGGGCCTGCTCATTGCTAACTGTGTAAACATATGAATGAAGGTGAATTTGGCTAATGAGCAAAATAGTTACTGCTAAGCAACATAGTTTTACTAAATAGTTTTAGTCCTAGGTATGAGGAAGCGAACTTAAACTCCTTCAAAGCAAGTATGTGAAGCATCCCTATTGTTTGCTAGGCTAGGTGCATTCAGAGGTGCAAGGGTGTGCAAAGTCCTGTGTAGTGTGAGAAATGGAGGCTGGGCTTGGGAGATCTGCCCTGGTCTTGCTTCCCAGTAATGGCTTAACAAGAGATGGAGCAGAAAGAGAGATGTAACTCTTGGGTGTAATGAGACCAAATACAGATCTTACTGTAGGTGGTACAGGTCCATCATCATGGCTTCCCAGCCTATTGCTGACTTTTTAAAAGGGTGTTGGAATGAAGGCAGTGCAGACAGGAACAGAGAGTGTTGAAGAGCTTGGAACCCAGTCCACTGGGTGACTCACCCTGAGCTTATCAAAGTGTTTGGGATCCTCCTTCACGAGGCTGAGACCCCGGGTTCTCTTCAATCTGGCAGAGTTGGACCACTAAGCAGTCCTGTGGAGGTAAAACTCAAACAGAGGTGGAATAAGCTTTCCCTGAGCTGCTGGGAGAATCTTTTCAAGTCATGGCTAGTTGCTTTTCTGAAAGACATCTTGGAAAGCAGAGCACCAGGCTCTGTGTGGGGATATCTAGGTGAAAAGTAATGGGATTGTACGTTTGATAAGCCAAAAGGAATAATTTAAAGGTCTTTCTCAGCCTCTTATGATTGTGAAGCTGCTCTTGCAAAGAGTTTTAACTGGTGGTACTGACCTCTGTCCAACAGGGTAAAATGGTCTTGCAGCTCTCCAAGGAGCCATCAGCACGGCTACTGAAACATGTTGTCCGCTGCTACCTTCGCCTTTCCGATAACCCCAGGTAAACATTTTAGGTGTTTGAGGAGGGTATTCTTTTGCTCCCTTGGAAGCTCAGTTCTTCTCCAGAGTGCCCAGGTGGGACAATGAAGGCTCCTTACATCAGCCTTTGCTCACTGTGGAAAATGGGAGGGTGTGGTCAGGTTGGGTTTTTACTGCTAGTGCCAGGAGCTTTTATGATATGTGGGAGAAACAGCAACTATTTGTGGCTTGTGCACATTTAAGCTGTAGAGGTTAAAACTGCCTGAGCTCAAATGTAGCTTGAACTAGGTATGAAGAAAGAACTGAGGTGCACAGTGCATTGTGTTCTCCCTCTTGAGCATCGTGTGGGCTGTTAGAAGACAATAGATGAAATTCTGTTGAGGGAATGCAAACTGATCTCATGCTGATCAGCAGCTCTGCTCAAAGCCACCGGGTATGTATTTGCTGTCTTCTCCTGGCATCACATTGCTCTTAACTGATGGGTATCAGGGCAGAGGGATTTGCGTGAAGGATAGGAGCAGTGCTAGCTGGCCAAGTGCCATGTTCTGCAGTCATGCTGCTCGGTCTGTTTCTTGGCTGGCCCTGTCATGGGGATGCCCAGGCAAAGGAGCCTCATGTCTCCAGTGGGGTTTGCTCCCCTCTTGCCCCTGTGAGTTTATTTGTTGGGCCCCATTTCTTGTCTCTTGATGTAGGGCACGTGAAGCTCTCAGGCAGTGCCTTCCTGACCAGCTGAAGGACACTACCTTTGCCCAGGTCCTGAAGGATGACACCACCACAAAGCGCTGGCTGGCTCAGCTTGTCAAGAACCTGCAAGAGGGTCAGGTTACTGACCCACGGGGCATCCCTCTTCCTCCACAATGACTTTTGGGGGTAATGTGGGACCAGGGAAGAAACAGCTCAGGTTTACAAAGAACCAGGAACAGGTGACCTCTTTCACAACAAACTGGGCATGCCAGCTGACTGCTGACCTGTTGGACCATCCTGCCCAGCCAAAGGGCTGCTCTGTAGCAATGCAGCATTCCTCCAGGGATCGCAGCACCAGCAAATGCAGATACTACAGCTTCAAAGAAAAAAAAAATAATCAATGAAAACCATCTGTAAGGATGCTTGTTTCTCCAGGAGGCCTGGCTGGCATCTGTCCTTCTCCCTCTGCTGCCAGGTCAGGGATAAGCTGGGTATCCACCCTTCCAGCTAGCTCAGCCTCTGCCCTCCCAAGCAGTCTGTGACACAGGGTGTGCATGCCACATCCCTCCAGTTCCTGGTCACTTCTTGTTTACATGTTTGTTTAGATGAGTGAGCTGAATAAAAACTGTTCCAGTTGTTCTATCTACTGTTAAGAGATTGTTCTTCAGCTACAGGTAGCCTGAGGACAGCTTCTTCCCTGCCAGCACATACTTGCTCCTGGCTCTGTACCTGGTTGCTGCAGCGAGCTTCTCTCTCCCTTCCTTTTGATGCAGAGGCAGCATCTGGAGCTCTGCCACCATAGTGCTCACCCGAGAAAGGGAGGGGTAGATTACTTGTGATGAACTCACGTGTAATAAGCTTCCTTTCTGGGGCTCTGGGAGGAGGAGAAGACAGCAGAACTGTGGCTTTTGTGCTGCAGATAGTGCACTCAGTGCTGTTGTGTGCTGGTCTCCCATCTTGTTCAGTTCTTGCCTGGTGGGATCATCAAAGCTCTGTGTTGGGGGACCCACCCTGTGACGGTGAGCAAGCTACCAATGGATGATTCCCCCCCTGCCAGGGACAGTTTGGAGCAACATCCTACAGGTATCAGGTATGCCAGCTGCTGCCTCACAGTCCTAGTCCCTCCTCCCTTTCCCTCCTTGTCCAGCTCATCTCTGCCAGCCAGGTGCATCCGTTTCAGCTTTCAGACCTGCCTTGGCATCTGCCTCGGCCTCACCACAATTCCACTGGGCCAGCAGCCACTTACCTGCCTTCCCTGTGCCAAAGGGTCACTGCAGCTGCTCTGGGCTCTCTGAAGCAGTAGAGGAGCTCCATGGCTCAGCTGCATCAGAGTCTGCTCTCTGCTTGCTGTTGGCTGCAGGCAAGCCTGGGTAGCTTTCTCTCCCTCCTTGAGTAGCCCTACTTGCTGATCATGTGCAGTGTTGTGCCAACAGTGTCTTAAATCCCACCTCCTAAATCCCTTTCCTCCTCCCCTAAGTCTTGCATAACGGGCAGAGTACAGAGTACTCTTCCTTGCCCTCAAGGTCCTGTTTTATAACCGTTGCCTTTTCCCTCCACCCTGACCTTGACAGGGTGTGGAAATGCTTCTGTTTGGTTGGTTGGTTTTGTTTGTTTTCATTGTTTTTTTGTAAGTTTGGATTAATAAACAATAAAGCCCCAGCCAGCTCGAGTTGCTCCCAGTCTGGTCTCTTGGGAAGGGTGTTGGGGGTTTATTCCAGGGGAGACACTTTGCCAGCTTGGGCCTGTTGAAGGCAGGGTGTGTGGCTTATCCTGTTTGGAGCTGGCTGTGTCTCTGCGACAACCATAGTTCCCAGAGCAGGTATATGGAGTTTTGAGGTGAGGGGCTGCTCTGTTTTGCTTCACAAGAAGGAACCAATGCTTTCTCTGTCATGCTCTGGATGGGATGAATAAGAGTGTAAGTTCCTTTAAGCCATGTGTTTGCCTCCTTCACCCAGGGTCCAGGTCTACTGGAGCATCACCTACCTGAATCTGGTGGTGCCCTGCAATCTTTGTATCCAGCTCGGCCTGCCCAAGGGTGCCCTGGCTGGGATCCCCGTTGGTTTTTGTTTAACCTCAGGATGCTCTAACCATTTCCTGATCTTTAGGTCCTGCATCTTCTCCAGATGGAGGATAGTGGCCCTGGACCACTAGGTCCTAGGAAGGGGACTGGGGACACAGGGATTGCTCAGTGGATGGGGAGGTGGGGCACTGCTGCGTATGGGCGGGTCTGGAGAGGCACAGGCGGTGTTGTAATGGGGGAATGGAGGCTCAGCCCCAAGCGGAGGGGCAGTGTAGGGTGCTCTCACTCCTGCCCACCTCGACACCGCCTCCCCCACGCCCTTACTCCCTTTCCCGCGGGAACAGAGTGGATCTTAATCCGAGGCGACCTTGAAAGGCAGCGGCTGCAGAGCGTGCGGGGCCGAGGACGTACCCAGGGCGGGCTCGGTGTCCTCCTGCTGCCGAGAGGCGGGTAGACCCGGCAGCTGCAGTCAGCGGAACCCCAGCGGAGAGAAGCGGCACCGGATAGCGGGTACGGGACTGGTTCTCCGGGGGTGAAGTGAAGTGGGCTGGGACCCCTCAGACCGGGGCAGCTCCGTCTCAGAGGCGGCTGAACGGGTGGGGTGTGGGGAGAGGTACCGGCGGGCTTTTTGCTCTGCTCCAAGGGCTCCCCGCACCCTTCGGATTGTGCTGCCCTATCGCAGGATCTGACACCCTCCGCCCTCCTGTCCCCGAGTCTCTCTGAGCCGTCAGCTGCCAGCCGAGCCCCCCGCGTGGGTCAGGCTCTTTCCCCGGGCGGATGGATAAGCTGCGTGGGGCTGAACAGAGCCCCGGGACACCGTGGGGCAGGAGGGGTACCCTGCTCTTTCACAGCCACCCCCACGGTGGCAATTTAATTGGTCTGGGGGGATGCTCGCATGAGCCGGACCTCCAGCTCCTGTGACCTGCTGACTGTGACCTCTGCAGTTGCTCAACCTGTGCTAGCGGGATCGGAGGCTGTCTTAGTTTCCTCCATCCCTAGCCCCCATCTTGCTCTTCTCAGACGGCCAGAGCACGACTAGACGGGTGGCCTGGGGCCAGTCTTGGAACATTACTCACACAGCTGGGATAGCTAAACAGCCATGTCCTTGCATCCAGATTTACAGTATCTTCCCTGTACTGGAAGGAATCATCTCTTTTTGCTGCAAAACCAGGGAACTCTCAGCTCTGTAGCTGAGCAGGGCTGGACGTTGTTGGGCTACAGCATAAACCTGGAAGGGCTAGCACTGAGGATGATCAGTTTAACTCCATAATGGTTATGGGCTTGGGGGCTTCAGGCAGCTCCCTTGCCCACTGCCAACTTGCATACATTGATGGCAGGGCATGGAAAGGACGGATCTTGGTGGCACTGAGGTAATCTCTGTCCTAGACCAGCTCCTCTATCCTCAATGCCCTCCCTCCACTCTAGGAGGGCACTTGGAGGTGTGACACTACGAACTAGCCTTGTGAGGCTAAGTGCTGTCAGGAGGTAGAAGGTGGCAGGCAGGTGGGTGACTGGAGTTGTTATGCTGGGGAAGTGCAGAACGCTCCTGTAGCTGTGCAGACCAGTAGCCATCAGGGCAACCACTCTACAGGGTGCAAGAGGAGTGTGGTGCCACACCCCACTTGTGGGTACAGGTATGTCGATTGCTGAGCCAATGGGTTGGTGCCTCCTGGCACACCAGATGTATAGGAGAGGTGCAGATACTGCTGTGAGTCCTTGTGGTCTGAGCCCTGCAAGAAGGCCAGTGCTGGGAATGTGCAGCCACGACTGGGCACTGTCTGGAGGTTACCAGGGTGACATCCCAGCTGCCTCATGTTCAGCAACAAGTGAGGTCCTGAAGAGTGTAGACAGGCAGTCCTCACTTGTCCTGGGAATGGTTGAACAGACACTGGCATGTCCCCCAGAAGCAGGGCCCACAGCCCTAGCCAGTGCAGCACTGGCTATCTGCTCTGCTGTCTCTACACTGAGCAGTGAACAGCCAGTTTGTCCCTGGAGCCCATGAGGGTCTGGCAACTGCACTTGCAGCTGCCTGCACACTGACGGCACTGGCTATTCCCGGCCCTGCACCACCAGGGCCGTGCTGAGTCAGGGACCTGGGGCACAGCTGCCACCCCTGTGCTTCAGCACAGAGCACTTTGCCCCGAGCAACCCTTAAGTCCCCTCCTGCACCCACATCTCAGCCTAGGATGCATCATATGCTCCTCAAGGACCCATCCCCAGCACCCGGGTGACAGGCATATGCAGCAATTTATCAGTCTAATTAAAGCATTAAGAGACTAATCAAAGCCTTATTGTCAGTCCAGATGTATTTATAGTTCCACTCATTGCAGTTCCCTGTACAGCTTTGCGGTTGCAGAGCTGGAATGTTAACATTCTCTAGGGAGAAGGGTCAGGGAGACCTGAAAGTCCTGCCCTGCACCTCCTTCCTTGATCTCACACCATTATCTATCCTTTATTTCTGATTTTGCTGGTCAGAGGCCATTTCCCAGGTAGGGAGGGGGGGGAATGTTCTTGGACACCTCAAAATCAGTTTCTGTCTGCTCCTTAGGCAGATTCTCCCTGAGACTGATGACCATGGAGCATTATGGCTCCAGTACCTGCTGGGCTGTTAGGCAGCTGCACTCACAAAATTTCCTGTACTTCTCCAACACCTTTCAAGCTCTGGCTTCCTGGAATGTAAATGAATATTTAATAAGCACAGTGGAGTGAACTTGACACTAAAGGAAAGCAGTGACCCAGCAGAAGTCATGCGCAGGTGCGCATGGACAGGGGCACACAAAGCTGGTGCCCGACACACAGCAGGACCTGGGTGAAATGTGGGGTTCGAGTCTGCTCCCTGCAACCATAATTTCTTTTCTCTCCACAGCAGCTGCCAGCTTGGAGGAGACAGAACCATGGCATCACTGCTGTGCAATGCCCGTGAGTGCCTCAGTGGAGGGGAGGTAGGGGTCAGGGCACTGGGATACCTGGATTTACAGTAGGGCAAATCTCACTTGTGGGTTGAGTTCACCTTGTTGCACTTGAGAGCATCCCTACTTCACTGTGGCCACTGGGATTTAGGCTTGGCAGTACTGAGGGCAGATAGGTAAACAGGGAATCACCTGCTGCTGCTCTTGTGGTGCAGGGAGTTTGTCTGGGGTCTGTCCTTCCTCCGTTCCAAACTGAGGGGCTGTGTGAAGTCTCAGAGGTGAGAGAGAGCAATACCAAATGCCGTACCCAGATACCCCTGCCCTCAGTGACGCAGTCCATGCTTCCCCCAGGCATCCAGCTCACAGAGGAGCTGGAGAAGATGCAGCAAGGGACGCTGATGCGCAAGGTCAAGTCTAAGAGCTGGAAGAAGCAGCGTTACTTCAAGCTTCAGGATGACTGCATGACCATCTGGTACCAGTCCAAAAGGACAGGCAAAACTGAGTCTGCCTGTGAGTACCTGCTGCTCTGTTTTGTCCATCAGTAGAGTTCAGAGTAAACAGGGATGTGAAGGCATGGAGATCTTTGCAGCTGGGGCTGCAAGAGGGACTCTGTGTGCATGTGTGGGTTCTTCTCATCCACACATCCCCACAAGGTGTCCTGCCCCATACAGAACCCATGTGGCTCAAAGGCTGAGTAGAATTTACAGCTGATACAAGTGGTAGCTCTGGCATGACAGCAGGGGAGTAGGCAGAAAGAGGCACAGATTTTTGAGTAGCTAGGAAGGATGGATGGATGGGTGGGTGGGTGGATGGATGGACAGGTGGATGTAAGGCAGGACAAATGTCTATGGGCAGTACTCTCTGCCCTGTGGTCCTTGTCCCCCACAGACAGGCCTCCCTCCTTCTGCCCCAGTCTGCATCAGTGATGTGGAGATGGTACGAGAAGGGCACCAGTCAGAGGTGCTGCAGAGCCTGGCTGAGGAGTTCCCTGCCGAGTGTTGCTTCACCATTGTCTTCTATGGCCGCCGGGGCAACTTGGATCTTATTGCTAGCTCGGCAGAGGAAGCACAGTGCTGGATCCAGGGCCTGCGTCAGCTTATTGAGGTGGTCACCAGTATGGACCAAAAGGAGAAGATAGACCAATATCCTTCCTGTGACACCACACCCAGTCCTTTCCTCATAGAATCATAGAATGGTTCAGGTGGAAAGGGACCTTAAAGATCATCTAGTTCCACCCCCCCTGCCATGAGCAGGGACCCCCCCCACTAGACCAGGTTGCTCAAGGCCCCATCCAGTCTGGTCTTGAACACTTCCAGGGAGGGGGCAGCCACTGAGCAATCTGTTCCAGTGTCTCAGCACCCTCATTGTGAAGAACTTTATCCTCACTTCCAGTCTAAACCTACCCTCTTCCAGCTTAAAACCAGTATCCCTGGTCCTACCACTACAAGCCCATGTAAACAGCCCCTCCCCAGCTTTCCTGTAGCCCTCTTCAGGTACTGAAGGACCGCTATAAGATCTCTGCGGAGTCTCCTCCAAGCTGAACAGCCCCAAATCTCTCAGTGTGTCCCCAGAGGAGAGGTGCTCCAGCCCTCCAATCATCCTCATGGCCCTCCTCTGGATGCATTCCAGCAGTTCAATATCTTTCCTGTGCTGGGAACTCCAGAACTGGGAGCAGTACTCCAGATGGGGTCTCACGAGAGCAGAATAGAGAGGGAGGATCACCTCTCTCGACCTACTGGTCACACTTCTCAGGATGTGGTTGGTATTCTGGGCCGCAAATGAACATTGACGGCTCATGTTGACCAACAGCCCCAAGTCCTCAAGGCTGCTTTCAATCTCTTTACTACTCAGCCTGTATTTGTGCCTGGGATTGCCTCAATTTAGGTGCAGGACCTTGCACCTGGCCTTGTTGAATCTCATGGGGTTGGCACTGTCCCAGCTCTCAAGCCTGTCCAGGTCCCTCTGGATGGCATCCCTTCCCTTCAGTGTATCCACCACACAGCTCAGTCTCACCAGCAAACTTGCTGAGGGGGCTCTCAATGCCACTGTCCATATTGCCGACAAAGATGTTAAACAGCCCTGGTTCCAGTACTGACTCCAAGGGACGCCACACGTCACTGCTCTCCATTTGGACTTTGAGCCATTGACCACAACTCTCTGAGTGCAACTATCCAGCCAATTCCTTATCCAGCGAGTGGTCCGTTCATCAAGTCCACGTTTTTCCAGTTTGGTGACCAGGATGTCATGCAGGACAGTGTCCAACGCTTTACACAAGTCCAGGTAGATGATGTCAGTCCCTCTTCCCTTGTCCACCTGTGCTGTAAGGCCAGCATAAAAGGCCATCAAACGAGTTAGGCAGGATTTGTCTCTGATGAAGCCGTGCTGGTTACCAATCACCTCCTCATTTTCCATAGGCCTCAGCAGGGCCTTGAGGAGGATCTGCTCCATGATCTTGCCAGGCACAGAGGGGAGGCTGACTGGCTGATAGTTTCCAGGGTCTTCCTTCTTTCCCTTTTTAAAGATAGGGGTGATGTTTCCCCTTTTTCAGTCAGTAGAAACTTCACCAGACTGCTATGATCTTTCAAATATGATGGCTACTGGCTTGGCAACTTCATTTGCCAGTTTCCTTGGGATCTGTGAGTGGATTTCATCAGGGCCCATGGACTTGTTGTATGTTTAGGTTCTTCAGATGGTCTCGAACCTGATCTTCACTGAAAGTGGTTGGATCATCCTTCACCCTGTCTCCATCTTCATCTACTGGGACTTGAGTGGAGTGGCTAGAGCCTTTGCTGCTGAATACTGAGACAAAGAAGTCATTAAGCACCTCAGCCTTCTCCATATCACTTGTCATCTCCAGACAGTCCCAGGCCCTCCATCCCCAGCCTTGTTCTTAGCTCTTCTGGGTCTCACCATCTGTGTCAGGGCAGGGAGAGCTCACAGAAAAAGGAAAAGCAGCCCTCTGATGCTTCCTAGTTCCATCTTTTGTAGACAAGGTCATTTTCCTTAATATGTGCCTTGGTTTCTTGCACATGGATTCGTGACTGGTTCCAGAAAGCTGACAAGAATAAGGATGGGCGCATGAACTTTAAGGAAGTGCAGCGTCTCCTCAAGATGATGAACGTGGACATGAATGAAGATCATGCTCTGCGGCTCTTCCAGGTAAATACTGCACCTTAAGCACCTGGAGGAGATATAAACTGCATAACACCTCCCTGCAGAAGATGGTTACTTTGTTTTGTCCATCCATTTATCCATCCATCCATGCACCCATCTTTCTGTTCCTCCATCTTTCCATCCATGGACACTTCCATCGATGGGTCTATCTGACCAGCTCTGCATCCATTCACACCTTTGCTGCTGGTGTGGAGTCTGTACCCTCCACTGGGAGTGGATAAACCCACCCACAGCCCCACGGGGTAGCCAGGACACCCTATTTTGCCCTGTCTGAATGCCAAGTGCTCTCCTTTGCAGGATGCTGACAAGTCTGAGTCGGGAACGCTGGAAGGGGAGGAGTTTGTGCTCTTCTACAAGGCTCTCACACAGCGTGAGGAGGTGCTGAGCCTCTTCCAGGACTTTTCTGAGGATGGGAAGAAGCTGACACTGCTGGAACTGGTGGATTTCCTGCAGCAGGAGCAGCTGGAGGTTGAGGGCACAGAGGAGCTGGCTATGGAGCTCATCAATAAGTATGAACCATCAGAGACAGGTGAGAGCCAGCCTAAACACGGGCTTACTTTTCATAGGGCAAGGATGGGGCTGAGACCCACAGTGCCACCACGGCGAGGGCATCCCCAGTCCCATCCTGTTGTCAATGGACACAGAAGGAAGGTTCAGCATGGTGAGATCTAGGTGCAGTTCCCAGTTTTTTGGTCCATAGCTGGACCATTTTGGTGTAGAAGGTTGCAAGTTCTGGCTTTGGGGTCCACCTCCCGCCTTCCCACAGCTGCTGCTCTGGTGCATTTCTTCCTGTGTCCCAGCTACTGGCAGCAGCTGTACCCACCAAGCTTCTACCAGTAGTCACCAGCAGAGTCTTTTCTGTCATATCCTCTGGGTCCCTGGATGCTGCTGAGCCTCCCCCTCCACCTGCAGCCCGAGCTCGCCACGTGCTGAGTGCAGATGGGTTCCTCATGTACCTCTGCTCTCCGGATGGCTCCATCTTCAACCCCCGGCACCAAGTGCTGTCGCAAGACATGAGCCAGCCGCTCTGCCACTACTTCATCTCCTCCTCTCACAACACCTACTTGATAGAGGACCAGTTCCGGGGACAGAGCAGCATTGAGGGCTACATCAGGTAAAAGGGCTGCTCCCTCCCAGTTTCGCCCCCCATCACCTTCCTGACCCAGGGTTGTTCCCTGAGCAGCTCCATGGGGCAAACCCACCAAAAGGAGAAGCTCTTTGGTCCCTTCTGGGTCCAGCACCCCTGTGCCATGTGGGCCCCAGCAAGATGGTCCACTTGGGGATGCTGATCCCACTCTTCCATCCCTGCATGCTGCAGCATGTCAGCCCTTGGTTGTTGTCCTCTGTTCCTGACACCCACAGCCAGAGGGGAGTGCAAGGGGCTGGTGTCCTGGTCAAATGCAACGTCCCAGGGGTGACCACCCACCCACAGGGCTCTGAAACGGGGCTGCCGGTGCCTGGAGGTGGATTGCTGGGATGGGCCGAATGGGGAGCCCATGGTGTACCATGGCCATACATTCACCTCTAAGATCCCTTTCCGGGAGGTGGTGAGCATCCTGGGAAAGTATGCCTTCAAGGTAGGGCAACCTTCTCTGGGTGCTGGCTGTTGTGGGTGTCCCTTGGCCTGGGGAATAGGACTTGGCTGCAATCTGGGACAGTAATGGGTCTCTGGAAGGGGAACCAATGCTGGGTCTCCCACTGCTGGTGCTGCATAGGACTGACCCCACCACAGGTGAGGAGGTGGCTGTCTCCCTTTCTGGAGAATAGCACTGGGTCTTGCCATGCCAGGGGACAGGGGCTCATAAGGACATGGTCTGCTGGGAGTGAAGAAGTGTGATGCCATATAAGGGATGCTGGGGGTTTGGAGCATTGCAAAAGTCTCAGAGGGATACCAGGATGCACAGGGTGTACCATACTGGCACTGACCACAACTGAACAAAACCCTTGACAGAGCTGCTCAGCTTCACCAAGGCTGATCTGCAGCTGTGCACGTTGCTCCTCAGACCTCAGACTACCCAGTGATTCTGTCCCTGGAGAACCACTGCAGCGTGGAGCAGCAGGAAGTCCTGGCTCAGCAGCTCAAGACTATCCTGGGGGACCAGCTCCTCACCACCACCATTGATGGGCATGTCCCCACCAAGCTCCCATCCCCGGAGGTAGGGACAGAGAGCAGCTCTGCTGGGTATTGCTATCCTGCCTGGGAGTGGGGTAAGGAGGTAACTCTGTTGTCCAGAGGAAAGGTTAATCCTGGACCAGCATTGTCCTGCTCTGCTGGAGTACCTGGGGACCTTAGGGTCCCAAAACTTCCAACGATCTACAAAGCCAAAGGGACAACAGGGTAAATCCCTCCTACTCCATCCCTTTCTGTGCTGTGGGAAGCTAGTGAAGCTGGACCCCAGCAGCACATATTCCCAGGAGACTGCATGAAGGAGATGGACACCCCCTGGTGCCTACCTCTCCATCCACCACCCTGCAGGAGCTGAAGCACAAGATCCTGCTGAAGGGGAAGAAGATTGGGCGGCTAGAAGACATGCTGGATGGGCCAGGGGATGAGGCACCTGATGTGTCTGATGATGACAACAGGGCAGAGGTGGAGGAGGAGAAGCAGAGGGTGAAGGTAGGTGGCTCAGGCTGGGGACCAGTTGGGAGCACTAAGCTCCTGGACACAGCTCTGGGTTGTAGTGACATTCCAGTGCGAAGGAGAGAGGCAGAGACTGTGGGAACATCACCACCAGGGGCAACAGCCCTTTCTCCCCCTGGCCATGCCAGTCTCCTCTTTTGCACAGCATCTCTGTGTTGAGTGACACAATGTTGGGTATCCTCTGCCTGCTCCATTCGTGGCTCAGCAACCCCCATCCTGGGTGACTGGTGTACCTGTTGGGAGGGGTGAACCCAAATGGCTCTGCTTTGCAGAAGGACAAGGAGACCTTGGCACAGGCACTGTCTGACTGTGTCATCTACTGCAAGAGCATGTCCTTCCGGGGCTTCCAGGAGGCCCACAGCCACTCCCACCCCTTTGAGATCTCCTCCCTGTCTGAGGGCAAGGCCAGGAAGCTCATCCGTGATGCAGGTGAGACAGAATGGACAGTGCCACCAATGGATTAGGCCAGTATGTACGGAGCAGGTGGCTCCCTCAGATGTAGGGCTAGTGTCTCCAGACACCAGTTCCCTCCTTGTCCTAGGAAAAGGGGTCCAGCAGGGTTATACGCTTGGTTTTGTCTATAGTGGGTGAGAAGTTACTTGCTTAGAAAGTGAGGCAGGATGCCTGGCTTAGTGGGAGGCAAAAAGGATGAGAATTGGTGGATCAGTGTGGATGGATGGAGCGAGCAAGGGAGCGAGCGAGCATGTGGTATGGAAGTTGTGTAGGGCAGGGAATGACCCCACAAATGGCCTTTGTCCTCCACCCCTAGGGAATGAGTTTGTCCGCCACAATGCCTGGCAGCTGACACGCATCTACCCCAGTGGGATAAGGACTGACTCCTCTAACTACAACCCCCAGGAGATGTGGAATGTGGGGTGCCAGATTGGTATGGTTGGAGAGTGTCAGGGCTGTGGGCTGGGAGGTGCTCTGGGTCCTGTGGCAACCTGTATCATGCACACCTGCATTGGTGCCAGCTAGAACCCTGGTTGGAGCCCGGTCTGGCCACAGGCTCTTGCTCTGCTCTGTAGAGCTAGGGTCTACCATGGCATCCATGCCTTGTCCCCTTGTGTGGCTGCATGTCTCTGGCCATGGGCATGGGTTCTTGGCTCTAAGCAGGGCATGGTGTTTTCAAGCTGCCTTGAAACCTTATCCTGCCACCTTTTCCCCAGTGGCCCTGAACTTCCAGACAGCTGGCTTAGAGATGGACCTGTGTGATGGGCTCTTCAGCCAGAATGGCCACTGTGGCTATGTGCTCAAACCACATTTCATGAGGGATGAGGAGACTCTCTTCAACCCCAGTGACCCCAGCAGCTGGGACAGCCCTGGTCCAGTCACTCTGACAATCCAGGTTTGGTGTAAAGGAGAGACCCCAGGGAGTTCTGACAGTGTCCTGGGGCTCCCCTAGTCCCAGATGGGTGGGCAGCATGCTGGAGCTGAGCAAACTCCTAGCTGATCAATTTGGCTGCTCCTCAGATCATGGTGTCCTTGCCCCTTCCTTTTCACAGGTGATCAGTGGGCAACAGCTGCCCAAAGTGGCTAACAGCAAGGAGGGTGCCATCATTGACCCACTGGTGCGTGTGGAGATCCACGGGGTCCCTGCAGACCAGGCACATCAGGAGACTAAGTACATTGAAAACAATGGTGAGCCTCATGGTGGTACCAGTGACCCTGCTTCATTCACGTGCCTGTTCTTGCTCTCACAGCACCTGCTCTACCTTTCCAGGATTTAACCCCCATTGGGATGAGACCCTCCAGTTCCAGCTCCACGTGCCTGAGCTGGCCCTCGTCCGCTTTGTGGTAGAGGATTATGACAAGACATCCAGGAACGACTTTGTGGGCCAGTTCACCCTACCCTTTGTTAACATCAAGCCTGGTGAGTGGCTGCTGCCCAGTGCTGGGGAGGAGAGCCCTGCAAGGTTACCTGGGGCTCAGCTGTGTGTTAGAGTGGGGTGGGGGTAGTGGTCAGCCTGAGCCTTGCTGTTTCCACTGCAGGATACCGCCACATCCATCTCCTCTCCAAGGATGGCACTGGTATCCCACCCTCTTCACTCTTTGTCCACATCTGCATCACTGGACCACCCAGCCCTGAGCAGGATTGAGCTTGTGGGCTGAGCAGAACCTGGATAAAAGCCATAGACCCAGCCTCAAAAGACAAAAAAGAGCCAAACATGTTGTCCTCTGGCTGAGTCATTTGTGCCAGCCCTGTGTTATTGTTGCCGTCTCCCCTCTGAAACAGCCTTCAAGGACTGGGAAAAGATACTGACTTCTCCCTCCTAGGTTTGTGATGCTGCCTTCCATGCATGAGTCTGTGCTGTTCCCTCCACATGTACCTTGCCCTGGCCCACAGGCACAGCTCTACCACAGGTGCTGGCCCTCCCCGGCCAGGGGAGCAAGTTTGGAGCAAGGCAAACCCCAAGGGTGGGCAGTCAGTCCTCACTGCCCCCTGACCCTGCAGAGCCCCACCACAGCCCCCTGCCCCTATTAACCCTTGCTGTGTCCTTTCTCTGTGAGCAACCTAATAAATACTCAGTAACAGACAGGCTCATTTCTGGTGCAGTGGTCCTGGGAACAAACTGGGAGCTGGGTTTGTACTCTGCCTGTGGGCACTTGGTCCATTCTTCACACAGGACTCCAACTAGCCCTAACAAACAGTATTAAATGGAGCCAAGAGAGTCCTTTTATACAGCCACTTATGTTACAGCCCATATACATATATATCTATACATACACATAGACCTCTGCAGCACACCTTGCCACCAGCACCCTAAAGCCAACAGGATTTGGTCTCACTGCAAAGCACCAGCCTTCTCCATGGGGCACCCTCCTTCCCACTCCGCTCCAGGAGGCCCCTCAATCTGGCTCTCCCTCTGCACAGCATGGAGGTGGACAGTGGGCATGCTGGGGTCCTTGCCTACCCCCTGGCTGGGGTCGCTGGCTCCACACTCAGGGTGATGCCGCTGGATATGTTTGATGACCTGGAACTTCTGCTTGGCTTTATAGGGGCAGTAGCGGCAGAAGAAGGGGTGCTCGTTGGTGTGGGTCAGGTAATGGTGGCGCAGGCCAGCTGCCCAGCGGAAAGCCCGTCCACAGACATTACAGACATAGGGCTTCTCCTCGCTGTGCTTCTTCAAATGTGTCTTGAGGAGGAAGCGGGTCTTGAAGGCCTTGCCGCACTGCTCGCAGATGAAGGAGCGGGCGTCTCGGTGGCGTGTCTCCTTGTGTACCCGCAGGGCATCTGCCCGGTTGGTGCGGTACTCACACTCATCACAACGGTATGGCTTCAGGCCTGTGACGACAGAGAAGGAGATGGTGCTGGGATGGGAGGACAGTTCCCTCCATCCCACTCATCTCACTATCCCTGTGACAGACATCAGTCCCCAAGGACTCCCCTCTATACCACATCATGTCAGCAGGCACCCCAAGACATCCCTATTTCCAAATGCCAATATCCAGGTGTTTGCATCACCCCACCTTCCCTGCCACCCCTGGGGCACTGTCCCCAGCCCAGCAGCATATGAGAATGTGTGGCCACTGGTAGCAAAAGCAGCATGCTGCCAGTGGGCAGCACTCACCTGTGTGCTTTGTCATGTGGTACTTGAGTTGGTTCACCCACTTGCACTTGTAGCCACATTCGGGACAGAGGTATTTCCGCTCATCCTTGTGGATCCGCATATGATACTGGGCACAGGAAAAGGGAAGGGTCAGGATGAGGTCACATCCCCTACCCTAGGCTCTAGGGGACCATTAAGCGGCTCTAAGGTATTTCTTACATCTGAAATTGTGTAGGGCAAGGCGGGCTGTCTGCTTGCTTGGCAGATAGGATCTACAAAGTACTGCTGAGCTTGCTCTGTCCCAGCCTGTGGATGACACAGGCTTTTCATCCCAGTTTGGTATTTAGGCCAGAGTTAAGTTAAAATACAGCCCATCAGAGTTAGCTCCAAGTTGAACACACTGTACAGCTTTGCCTAAGCAGTCTCAGAGGACTCCAGCTCATCCTCGCCATTAAAAAACCATTTTCCCCTCTGTTACCTTTCACCTGGCCCTCCTTTCCTAGGAAAGGCACTTTACCATCCATGATGGTGCTTAAACACCTACAGGAATGAGAGCAACACCTGGCTCTGCTCACAGGGAACCTGAGATTTCCCTGCACCATGTCTAACTGGTGCCTCAGCACATGCTGTAAGCCACCCAGCAGCCAAACTTGGCTTTGAGAAGATGCCAGAAATGTCATCAGGAAAAGGAGGGAACTCAGATAGTTGCCCACTTTCTTGCTCTGCTACACATCTCCCGTCCCCCTTCATCTGCTGCAGCAAGGAGCAGGGAAGAAACATTTTGTAGCCACCTAGGTTTTATCTACTTGCCTACTGTTCCTGTATAACGCACAGCAGAAGACAGAGGAAACAACACACCCTTGGGAGTCTCTTCTCCTCCCCCAAACCCCATGTCTGGATGTGTCCCTCACCCATCTCCACACAGGACTCTCACCTTGAGACGCGAGGGGTCAGCACAAGCATATTTACAGAGGTGGCACTTGTAGGGCTTTTCGCCAGTGTGAATGCGGATGTGCCACGTGATCTTCTGCCTGTTCTTGGTGGTGTATTCACAGTCCAGGCACTTGTACACACGGGTGCCCCCATGGCCCTTCACATGCTGGTCAAAGACAAGCTGATGGCAGCAGGAGAAGTCACAAAAGGGGCACTGCAGGGTTTTGTCCTGGGGGGCAGCTGGCTCATGGCTCTCCATGTAATGCCACACCAGCTGCTGCCGCTCCTTGGCTGCAAAGCTGCACAGCTCACAGCGGTGGCTGAAATGCTGTGTCTTGTGCTCCTCCAGAGCCTCCCGGGTGGTAAAGGTCTCCTTGCAGGCACTGCACTCCAGGTGCGGGTGCTGCTTCTGCACATGGCACTTGAGTGTGGCCTCACTGTGGCACACAAAACTGCAGTGCGGGCAGCTGTAGGACACCTTTGACTCATGCTGCCGCAGGATGTGCTGCTTGAGCGCTGTCTCTGAGCTGAAGCGAGCCTCACAGCGGGAACAACCAAAGTTCAACTCACCACGGTGGCAGCTGTTGACATGACGGGTTATGTCATTCTGCAGGTAGCTGCTGTAGTCACAGAGTGGGCAGAAGTGGGTGGGTGTCTTCTCATGCACCCGCAGTCGGTGGATGCGCAGCTTAGAGTTGGTGCCAAAGGTCTGGCTGCAGATGCCACATGCAATGCGTCCCACGCCAGTGTGCAGGGATTGGTGGGCTTCCAGGCGGTAGCGCCGTGTGGTACTGAACTCACAGTAGTGGCACTTGTGTGGCTTCACACCCTCGTGCTTGATGCGGATGTGCTGCCGCAAGCAACGGGCCTGCTTGCAGGTGAACTCACACTGGCGGCACTGGAGCTGCGGCCGTTTGCTGTAGTGCTTGCGGTGCAGCTTCCGGTGCAGCCGCAGGGCTTTTGCCACCTTGGAGGTGAAGGGGCAGGAGGAGCAGCGAAACTCACCTAGTGCCACACAGCCCCTCTTCTTGTGAGTCTTCATGGCCCGTTCCTGGTGGCAGGTGAAGGGACAGGTGGGGCAGGAATAACGCCTCCTCTTGGGCAGGGTGCCTTTTGGCAGGGGCACCTCCAGCTCACTGGGCTGTCCCATCTCAACATCAGCTGGGTCCCCCTCAGGGGGGATGCTTTGGGGTCTTTCCTCCTCAGGATGCATGTGCTTTTCAGCACAGTGGTTCTTGAGGGTCCGCCGGGAGCGGAAGGCCTTGGGGCACTGAGAGCACCAGAACTGCTCCAGGCTCCGGCACCCATCCTCCACGTGGGAGGTGATGGTGGAGACACGGGAGCACACAAAGGAGCACGTGTTGCAATGCAGCTTCCCTCCCTCCATCCGGTATTTTTCTGCGGGTTTCTCAGGCTGAGCGGGACAAGCAGCTTCACCTGGCTCAGCCCCATCCCCTTGCTGGGGAGGCTTTGTGCTACCACTCGACAGGGATTTCTCAGGGGTATTACAGCCCAATGTCCATTCTGCAGACAAAGGATGACCCACTGCCTTCGTTTTGTCAGGCAGCGGCTCAGCTTCCCAGAGACTGTCAGAATGCCCAGACTCCTCTGTGCCTCCCTTCATGCTTTCTTCCACTTCAGTACCATTATTACCAGAGTGGTCAGCAGGCTGGCATAATCCAGGTGGCTCCTGAGTTGGTCTCAGAATCTTGTTCTTCTTCAGGAGGACCGGGCACTTCTTGAGGAGGTGGGTGTTGAGCCCCCTTTGCTGCTTAAAGCTGGCACCACAGTTGTGGCACACAAGCGGGGCCCGGCGGCTCTGGCAGCTGGCTTTAGAGTGCAGGGACATGGACTTCTCCTTCCGTGTGATGTATGAGCACTTCTCACACTTAAAGATCTGGCTCTCTGACTGCACCACCAGCATCTGCACCCTGCCCTCCAGCACTAGCGTCTCTGCCTGCTCCTTATCCTGCTTCCGTAGAGCCTTCAGCACAGACTCTGAGCCGCTCCTGGCATCATCACAAGTGGTAGCCAAGTCCTCTGTGACAGGCAGGTGGTCCTGCTCAGCTGTCTTCAGCACACTGAGACAGGCCTCTGGCAGCTCAACTTGGCTGGTCTTTCTCATTGTGGTATCTGCCACCAGATTGTGGTAGTCTGAGCAGGACCCCTCAAGGTGGCCTGTGGCCTGCCTTAGAGCATCGTTTCCCTGGCTGTCTCCTGCTGGTGCACGGCTCTCCAGTCTCACCACCTCATCCTCCTGTACAGCTGCCCCCTCTTCTGCAAGGTCTGGGATATCTTCGAGTGTACTGTTGTCCTGCAAGCTGAGGTCATCCCGAGAGGCCAGCATTTCATAGGCCGCAGGAAGCTCCTTGCACGACAGTATTTCCAAACTGTCTGCCTGTACTACACAGGCTTCTCCAGCCAAATGCTCCAGGAGGGGGTCAGACAAGACATTCAGTGCCTCCAAATGCAAGGTGCAGCTCTCTGATGCATCCCCAGAAGCAGAGAGCTCAGTTGAACCTGCTGTAGCATCTCCTTGTGCACAGTCACTTCCCAGGGCATCACCAGCAGTGGGACGGTCCTGGTCCTCCTCGTCCACACCTCTCTCTGCATTGTTGTCAATCTCCACTGAAGCAGCATCCTGCCCAAGGACGGGCACCACATACGCTTGCTGGTAGCTCTCTTCCCTCTGGGACTCTATCTGAGATGGCTTTGTCTTTGCCCACTGCTCCTTGCTGGTGATGGGGGAGCTGGTGTCCACACGCAGGACTGTGCTAAGCTCGCAGCTGAAGAGTGCTTCAGGTGAGCTGATTTCCAGCTCCTTGCTGGCATAGTTTTCCAGCCAGTCCTTGTCACCGGGTACATAGCCATGAATCTTGCGCTTGTGGAAGAAGAGACTGGTGTTGCTGAAAGTGCAGTAGGAGCAAAGGGCACAGCGAAACTCCTTCTGCTTGGTGTGTTTGCAGTTCTCATGGTTCAGCAGCGCCTGCTTGTACTTGGTCTGGTAGGTGCAGTACTGACACTGGAAGATGGGCACCTGGTAGTTCTGCAAGTGCTTCACCTGCATGTGCTTCTGTAGCTCATACTTGCGCTTGCAAGCGAAGCCGCACACCTCGCAGATCAGACTCTTGCCCTGGTGCCGCAGCTTGTGGCTGCTCAGCTGGTCGGCACGGTGGCACCGGTACGAGCACTGGTTGCATTGGTACCTGTGGGGAAAGAGGAATTGGTCAGGCAGCAGGAGATACCAAGGCAGGCTGGGCCCTGTCAGGACCTCTGCTTTCCTGTCTCGGAGAAGGGCTACTATTTGGTTTGCCAGATCTAACCTCTGCATCCAAGCAGCTCTCACCAGAGGCAATTCCTCTCTGCTGCAGCCCTTGGCACTGCTGATGCTTTACAGCCCCAGCCTGGGGACAGGAGGCAGATTCCCTGAGTGTTCTATACAGTGATTGCATTACCCCTGCACACGTGTCATGCCACTAGCACCTCCAGCATCTCTGGATACAGACTGGACTCAAAGGAGGTGGATAATACGAGGTGAAAATCAAGTTTTGGCAGATTCCCGCATATACCTAAGCTGTCCTTGGCCCATGAACATCAGCAGAATCCATGAACCCCAGTTCAGAGGTGCACTGGTGTGGTAAAACACCTTCTTGGCACACAGACACCCAAAACAGCTTTGCCGACTAGCACCATGCTGGCAACAACCTGCAGGCTCAAAGACCACTTTTCTTATGTGCTGGACAAGGCAGGCTGTGGCCATCCCCAGGTACAAGAGTCTAGCACATAACACAGTATGGAGTAGCAAACCCTGAAGGAGCAGGATTTGGGGAGCCCTGGCTATGCTGCCACGGCAGTGAAGCTGACGTCCTACCGGAGATCTCCTGTGTGCTTCCGCATGTGGACGTTCAGGTAGTGCTTCCACTTGGTAATGTATCCACACTCAGAGCACATGAAGTTCTTGTCATTGGAGTGAGTCAGCATGTGCTTGGACAGGTAGCTCACATCCCGGCAGGTGAAGTTGCAGAGTTCACACTTGTGTGGTTTCTCTCCTAAAAGCAACACAACACTCTCAGCATGATGACCATATAATGCAACACGGTTTACCTTCCCCACAAGGAAACCAGTTCAGCAGAAGGTGGGGGTGACAGCAGGGATGGTGGCGTGTCACAACTTTAGTCAGGTGACATTAAGATGATAGAGCTGGTGATGCAACCCAGGAACCCTGACCCAGCCCTTCCTGCCCACCCAAAGCTGGAATGGAACGCTACCCCTAGCAGCTCAGTTACCAGGACCCATACAGCAGACACCCACCAGTGTGCAGCAGCATGTGCCGGATGAGCACCCTCTTGTGTGCAGTGGCAAAGGCACACTCGGTACACTTGTGGATCTTCTCATTGGCATGCATCTTGCCCACATGGTCATGAAACTCCACGGGATTGAAAGTCACATAAGGGCAGAAGCTGCACAGGAGCTGCTCACTGCCCGGGTGCCCCTGCTTCTTGTGCTTGCGGAAAACGTGCTTGTTGGAGCAGATGAAGTCACATTGTTGGCAGTGGAAGGCGTAGTGGGTTTTTCGGTGAGCCTCCATGGCCTCGGCCGTGCTGAAGAGCAGTGAGCAGGCATAGTACTTGCACTCCACTGCCTTGATGCCATGAGTATCCTTGAGGTGACGGACAAACTCTTTCCGGTCCTCTGCATAGTAGTCACAGTCCCCTTGGAAGCAGCTCAGCCTTTTGGGCTCGGCTTTGTGAGTCTTCAAGTGCTCTTTGAGAGCATGGCTGAGCTGAAACTTCTCTTCACAGACAGGGCAGGAGTAAACATCGGAATAGAAGTTGGATATATCCTCATGCATGCTGGCCATGTGGCGGTTGAGTGCATTCTTCTCTACTGAGCTGTAGCGGCAGAGTGGGCAGCGATGCACCTTCTCACCTGTCTCCCGCATCATGTGGATCTTCAGCTTGCTTTTGCTGGTGAAGTACTTGTGGCAGTTGGAGCACTGCAGGCTGGGGTCAGGGAAGTGCAGATGGAGATGCTCCACCAGGTGTGTTCGCTTCTTGAAGCACCGTTTGCATTCAGGGCACATATGAGTTTTGTAGAGGTACTCTGAGCCCTCTGTGACATCCCCTGTGAGAGCAAAGGAGTGGGAGCCATCAGCAGGGAAAGCACAGACAGATGTTCTTTCCCCAAACCAGCTGTGCCAGAGCCTACACACTATGCAGTTACACACCAGCAGTTTAGGTGAGCTCTTTCCAGCTCAACACTGGCAGAGCACAGCCCATATCAGGCCTGCACATGTCCTCAATCTCCAAAGCCAGGCAGACGTTTGCCTGAGCCTGGCAGCAAGTGTGGATGGGAAAAGAAGGGATAGGTTTGCTTGAGCAGAGGGAATAGTGCCCTGGTACATGCAGGAGATATGAGGCTGCTGGACTACACTACAGATTGGCCCTCGTTTCCATTCCAGGTCATTCCTAACACAAAGCCCAAGCAACTCCTGATAGCGCCCAGCATTGTACCTTTGAAGTGCTGTGTCCGTGGCACTCTGCCTTTCTGAGGAGGCACCTTCCCATCTTCTTTGGCCTTGCCTTCACAGGGGCTCTCACCATCTTCCTCCAGAGACTCATTCCCATTGCTGTCTGAGCCTGCTTCTCCAGCTGAAGCTTTCTGTCCCTCCAAGCTCTCCTTGGTGCCTAGGGGCTTTGCTGGCCTGACTTCTGCTGTGGTGGTTTCCCAGCCAGGGTGGCAATTCTCTGCCTCCTCCTGCCCTTCTTCTGCTTCAGCAGGGAAAGAATAATTGTCACACTCCTGGCAAGGGGGACCTGCACCTGCTTTCACCCACAGACATGCAAAAAACATGCTAGCTGAGGGGCACAAGCCATGCAGCAGGGAGGAAGGAATGCAGGAGTGTCTGCCCTCCAGCAGCCTGGCTTATCTGCCACTGCCCCCAGTTATAACAGGGATGCACAGATCCAGTTGGCATCTGCAGCACCACAGACCCCAACCACCCAGCCAGCCATACCTGAGGGCAGAATGCAGCGCTGCTCAAGCTTAGGCATGCTGCCTGTCGCAGATGTCTTGGTGGAGGCCTCCGTAGTGTGACCCTTTCTGTGCTGCCAGAAGAGCCTGGCATTGGCTGTGACAAAGTCACAGCAGCTGCAGTGAAAGGGGAAGTGGGTGCGATGGTGCTGCTCCATGGCTGGGTGGCTGGGGAAGAGCAGTGGGCAGGCACGGTAGGCACAGGACACAGGGGAGGCCCTGTGCAGGCGGCGCAAGTGGATGCGCAGCTGCTTGCGGTCCCCTGTGGTGAAGCAACAGCCCTTCTCAGGACAGGGCAGGGCTCCTGGCAGGGCACGGTGTGTCTTGAAGTGCTCCTTGAGTTTGCTGGCCTGCATAAACAACTTCTGGCAGATGGGGCACAGCAGGTGCTTGGAAGTGGAGCCCTCCTGTGTGCCAGCTCTGGGTGGCTTTGAGCACCCTGGCTCACTGTGACCCTTGCTGGCAGAAGCCAACAGTGTCCCAGAGAGTTCCAGGTGACCTGGGGAGATCAGCAGGAGGCACGGGTGCTGGGACAGCAGGGAGGCCTCTGGGAAGCTCTGGCCACACCTCTCGCAGAAATACAACTCTACCATTTTGACCAGCACCTCTGCAGAGATTGAGGAGCAAGTGTTAGAGAAACAGAGTTTTGCCAAGCCCAGAGCTTTGGACTGATAGCTCAGTTCCAGCTCTGAACAGAGAAGATAAATCTCTGTTGTCACAGAGATTGTTGTGTGGAGAATCACAGCCCTAAGAAACTTCTCCTGCCCCAGGTATCCTAGGACTCTTCCTATAAAAAAGGGACCACCACCACCCACATGTCCACAATGACCAGGTCTGTCCCTTAGCACTTGGAGCGACATACACAGAGATGTAAAGCTGGATCAGCCCCATTCCTAGCAGGATGTGCCCTCAGTGGACAAGACAAGAAGTGTGCTGGGGGCAGCACTCTGGGGTGGAGATCTCCACTTGGCCTCTGCTGACAGCCTGCAGTAACTCTCTCACCTGGCACTCAAATACAGAGCCACCCCTTTCCACCCACACACACTGTGCTGAATGTTACATGATTCACACAGGGCTGGAGACAGGGGCACTGTGGTGTCATTGGGATGCCACCTAGCAGGGACAAAGGCCCCGTCCTGACATTTCTCCCTCTGTGAAGTGCCATGGGGCCCACCCTGCCCCCCCTACACCCCATACCTGTAGCACCATCTGTGTTGCTCAGTGTCACGTTGCCAGCCACTGCCTCAATTAGTATTTCCACATTGCTACTCTCAGCATGAGCCCTTTCCCCTGACATTGATGCCTCTGCCAGCAGCAAGTCCTGGCTGGCAGACAGTGAGGGTGTCTCAGCCGGGCCAGTGCTGGCCACACCAGGACTTCCCATGGCTCCTGCCTCTCCTGGTGTTGGAAGGAGCAGGTCTGAGCACAGAGCCTCCATCTCCCTGCTGGCATCCTCAGACACAGCCACTTCTGCACTCATTGCGTCCAGACACTGGCTCACTGCTGGTCAGGAGGGCCTCTCTGGAACAGAAGAAAGTGCTTTAAACGAGAAAGAACCCAGAGATCTTAGAGGATTTTGAGGGGCAGGCTGCAGTGTAGGGGTGTGGATGGGTATCTCAACAGCGGCTCTCTTCTGCTGTGCTCCAAGTAAGCTGCTGGCAAAAGCACCTGCCACAGGGAAGTCACGGATACAGAGATCCCCGGGCGGCTTTTGGGAGGACACAGGTCTTGCCCCCCTTGGCCCAGCCCCCAGCCCCGGGCCCAGGCGGCCCCAAACCCAACTCCCAGGCCCAAGCGCAGCCTCCAGCGAGGAGACATCCCAAGCGCATCCCCGCACGGCCAGGGCCGCCTCTGTCCCCTCGCCCGTTCCTGTCACCTGCGCCCCAGGCCGGGGGCTCAAGCCGGGTCCGGCTGCCAGCCGC
This sequence comes from Upupa epops, assembly GCA_013397515.1. Classification (NCBI taxonomy): domain Eukaryota; kingdom Metazoa; phylum Chordata; class Aves; order Bucerotiformes; family Upupidae; genus Upupa; species Upupa epops. Next base: position 173,065 of record VZRI01007034.1, on the reverse strand, counting down.
TCTGACACATTTCGCCGCTGCGCGCCTTTGTGCGGCTCCTCGGCCGCTCTGTCCCGCAGGCCCCTCTCTATGGTGCGAACCGCCAGGCGGCCGGAAGTGGGGCCCGCGACCATAGAGAGCGGCGTGGGCGGGACGGAGCGGCGCCGCGCGGAGGTGAGGGCTGTTGGGGCCGGGGCCTCGGCGCAGCCTCGGGGGCGAGTGAAGCTGGCGGGAGTTGGGCCCCTGCTGTGGGCAATGCTGGTGTGGGATCGCGTCTGCTGCCGTGAGTCTGAGACCTTACTACGGGCCCGAGGCCCTTCTATGGGTCAGGCCGTGGGAAGGAATAGGTTCTGCTCCGGGGGAGGTGAGGATCCATTTGAGAGAGAGGAGTGTGACTGTCGGGAGTGGCTTCCCCGCTCTCATCCCCTAAACCGGACAGACCCCTGCTGAGGGAGCTGGAAGAACTGAAAGCCCCTTAGGTGTGTGGCTGGTGCCCTTTATCCAGGCGTGGAGATGTTGCTTCCACCACAGTCATGCACCCCTAGCCATCATCGAAGAACCAGCTCTTGGCTTAGTCTTCGTATTTTTTAGACAATTAGCCTTAAGTAATTGTAGTGCTCATTGATATTTAGATGTTTAAAGAGTAAAACCATGTAAAATTCTGGGCTTGTTGTTGTGGCTGAAGAAGTGGCTCTTTTCCTCCCCCAGCTCCTGGTCTCCTCCTGCCTGTCTCACCCCGAGGCTGCAGAGAGGGAGAATTCTCTTCTGGCCAGTGACTCTTTGACGCCTTAGTAATAAAATAAGTATGGGAGTGTGGGATTCAAATGTGCCAGGTGGCCTTTTGCCTTGAGAACTGGCCACAATAAAGCCCAGGCAACTGCAGGTCATCTGCTGTGTCCCCTGCCTCCATTCAATCCTTTTCTTTCTGTGCAGGTTTGTTTCTAGAGCATAGAGACGATGCTGTGGAAAGAAGCTGCTTAGCCTCCCACAATGCCTTTTTCTGACTTCATCTCAGGACTGAAGGACAACCAGTACTTTGGGGCTGGGTTTGGCCTCGTTGGGGTGGGCACAGTCCTGGCATTAGCCCGGAAGGGGGTTCAGTTTGGGCTGGTGGCTTTCAGGCGTCATTATATGATCACCTTGGAGGTACCCAGCAAGGATAAGAGCTACTACTGGCTACTGAACTGGATCTCCCACCATGCCAAGCATACGCAGCACCTCAGTGTCGAGACATCATATATGCAGCACGAAAGTGGGCGTGTCAGCACAAAATTCGACTTTGTCCCCAGCCCTGGGAACCATTTCATCTGGTAAGGGAGGGCATGAGAAAGCAGTGTGGGGTATTGCCCTCATTTTGGCAAGGAAATGCCAAACAGAGGGGGAGCATGGATGCAGCAGAAAGGAGTGTGCCTCCGTCAGTCTAGGTTAGGGCAGGAAACTGAAAGAAGTGAGAAGAGTTTGTATTCATCAGCATAAAGTGATTTATTTACCCAAGATGAGTGTTCCTTTTGATTTATGCCCTGGGCCAGTGCAGCAGAGTGATGCTGGACTACCATTCCCTCAACCCCTTCATCCCACCCTAGGTATCGCAGGAAGTGGATTCGCATTGAGCGGAACCGGGAGCAGATGATCGACCTGCACTCAGGGACCCCATGGGAATCTGTCACCTTCACTGCGCTGGGCACCAACCGGGACATCTTCTTCAATATCCTCCAGGAAGGTCTGTGGGGATGCCGCATGGGGTTCTGCTCTGACCAGCCTGCTCCCTGGAGATGCCTAGAGCTTAACAGGTTCTGCCAGCTCTTCCTTTTGCCTCTCTTCACAGCCCGGGAGCTGGCGCTGCAGCAGCAGGAGGGGGGAACAATAATGTATACAGCTATGGGAGCAGAGTGGCGGAAGTTTGGCTTTCCCCGCCGCCGGCGGCCTCTCAGCTCGGTGGTGCTGGCGGAAGGTGTGTCAGAGAGGCTGGTCCAGGACGTGAAGGAATTCATCAGCAACCCCGAGTGGTACAGTGAGAGAGGCAAGGCTCTGGTGTGGTGTTCTCTGTACTGTGCCCAGCTCCTTACTCTTACAGCCGTGGGGAATCACAGTGGGCATATCCCACAAATGAGCAAGCCCATTTGCTGAGATCAGGCCTGGGTCTGCAAAGGGACAAACTTCTCTTGGTCAGTCCAGTCCTGGAAACTACAGTAAGCCATGGAGTTTGTTGCTCTTGTGATGCTGCTGTAGATTGGGGCAGCTTGGCACAGCCCCCCAGTTCTGAGAAAGAGAGCTCAGAGCAACCTGTCTGGTTCCTAAAAGGATGCTGTCTTCCTAGGGATCCCCTACCGAAGAGGCTACTTGCTATATGGTCCTCCTGGCTGTGGGAAAAGCAGTTTTATGTGAGTACTATCAGCTGGCTAACGATGTTCTTGCTGCTGGGCAGCACAATTAGATTTTTCCTCTTCTTTGGGCTTTCCTGTAGTGTTTACACTTCTGTGGTTTGTGTCCTTCCCAGCACAGCCCTGGCTGGGGAATTGCAGTACAGCATCTGCCTGCTGAGTCTCAGCGATCGAAGCCTCTCTGATGACCGGCTCAATCACCTCCTGAGTGTGGCACCACAGCAGAGCATCATCCTGCTAGAGGATGTGGATGCTGCCTTCATCAGCCGGGACCTTGCTGCTGAGAGTAAGTGGTGCTCCCATTCCTGGGACAGCAGCAAGATGAAGGTTTTCTGACTGTGCTGGGGAAAAGCTTAGACTCTGGTCTGCCCCAGCAGAGGGCAGCTCTTGGTGGCCTCAAGGCTCAGGCTGGATCTTGCAGAGTTTTGACTAAGCTAGATAAATTAGTGTCCTTTATCCTTGGACAAAGACATATCTCCTGCCCAACTGTTTTCGGCATTAGGGAGGACATAGATTGTGCCCTCATTCTCTTTCTGGGTTCCCAGGAGTGTGGGTGAGCGGGGGTCAGCTCAGGACAAGGAGGGAATTGGCATAAGCCTTAGATGATGGGGAGGTGGTCTGCAAGACTGTGTGGGGCTAGTGGCCAGTGGATATGACACTAGATATTTCTGTCTCCAGACCCAGCTGTGTACCAAGGCATGGGGAGCCTGACCTTCAGCGGCCTTCTCAATGCCCTCGATGGTGTGGCCTCTGCAGAGGCCAGGATTATCTTCATGACCACCAACTATGTGGACAGGTCAGAGCTGCTCTCTGAGAGGTCTTAAGGATGGTAGCAGGGGAAAACTTTGCTCCCTTTAAATGGGTTTTTTGGAGGGCCTTTGCTTCCTTCAGTGTGAAGAATGACGGTTCTGGTTTCTGGAATCTTCCCTTGAGATGCAAACCCTTTAGAAGTGGTACCAGCTTCCTGTCCATGGGGATGCACATGTTTCGGGGTGGTGGCCCCACATGCAGCCTATGAGGTAGGCAGGACATAGCCTGGGCTTACTGTACCTGGCCAGGTGCTGCCCTGCAATAGGCTTGGCTTTCTGCAGGCCAAGGTGGCCCAGAGGGTTGTTCAGAGGTGACTCACAGGACAGAGTTGTTATGCAGAACATACTTGTCCTCCACCAGAGCTAACCCTTCTCTAGCTCTCTTGTTTCTCTTCAGTTTATTTCCCTCCTTACTCTTCCAGGAACAAACCTCTTCACTACCTTTACCATCCTGTGCAGAGCCACTTGCAGACAGGATGCTGGCTGTGCTACTGCAGAGGTGGGGGGCTTCTTGCAGGACCCACCCTGCAGAGACACTTGGATGAGGTTTTCAAGGCACTCATGTCTCTCAACAGGCTGGACCCAGCCCTGGTGCGTCCTGGCCGTGTGGATCTCAAGCAGTACGTGGGCCACTGCTCCCACAGGCAGCTGGCCTGTATGTTCCAGCGCTTCTACCCTGAGCAGCCTGCAGCCACAGCCGAGCGTTTTGCTGAGCAGGTGCTGGCGGTCTCCACACAGATCAGTGCTGCCCAGGTGCAGGGCCACTTCATGCTCTACAAAATGGACCCTGAAGGAGCCATTTCAAACATTCGCTCTATCCTGCTGTGACCAGTGGTCAGCTTTTCCCTGCCAAGCTGAAAGGACTAGGACAAGGATGTGACCATCTTGGAGATGCCCATGTTGCTCAGCTGCGCAGACCAGGTCTCTGTCCACCCCTACCTCTCCAAGGTCTTGGGTATTTATTAAAACACACCCAGAGGCAGCACTGACAGCCTTCAGCAAGGAAAGGGAATCAGCTCTTGCCGCTTCCTAGCTGCAGGTGCCACTGTACCAGTTTCACTCACAAGTGTGTGCCTCATGTTGGGAGTGCCATAAGCTGTCAAGGCTCTGGGTGTGAACACTTCCTTGGGGCAGCATAGGGGTGCCCCAGAAAGGCATTTCCATGGGACAAGACATGGGTGTTGCACTGCTAAAGTAGTAAAAACAGTTGTCTTTGAAAGGGACAGCAGTCTTCACTGGTTTATGAATGTCCTCTAATCACAGAACACATCTCTTGGTTCTGTGGTCCTTTTGCCTGTTTGTTGCCCCATTTTCCAGTTGCTGGCCTGGAGTTCTGACTGGGGCCTGGTATAACCAGTACTGCAAACCCAGAGTATTTCAGACAAAAGAGCACCCAGGAGACAGCTCATGTCTTGAGATACAGCCTGGTACCACAAACCCTGTGCTGCTGGGCTAAGATGCCAAGTGACAGATCTGCTTGGACATTGCTCCTGGGTGGGCGTGACTGTCCCTTCTGCCAGTGATGTGGAGCCCTGGACCAACTGCATGTGGGGGGGACAGCTGAGAGGCTTTGGCTGGTTACAGAATATCTTCTCAAGAGCTTGATGTGGAACCTGAAGTAAATTTCTAAGCCAGACCAGCCCAGTGCAGAAGGCTCTGTTGGAGGTGGCTCCTACTCCTTGCAGCACCGGAAGCCCTGTGTGGCTGTGAAGCAGGAGTGTGGGACTTCACCTGTAGCTGGCAGTTTCACAGCCTTTTCCCTATCACTGGGTTTTCTTCCTGGACAGGCTGGCAGAGCCTGGCTGGTGCCTAAAATGCAATTGAAAAGGAGGAAGATTCTGTGATTCCTTCCCAATATCATGGAGCCAAGGGTCAGGGAGTGTGCACTGATCCATAAAATAAGCTGTCCGGAGCCTCTCTCCTCCACAGTCCCTGTTTCAAAGTCACAAAATCAGGCCAGTGTGCGACTGGCAAATGCCACCCATCATTCTGAGAGGATAGGGGAGTGGTGAGGGAAAGCCAGAAGGGTCTGATACCACAAGAGCACAGTTATCTCAACTACTTGCTTTTAATAGTGTTAATGCTACAGTCTCTGCTGGTGACTTTCTGCCCAGCCCAAGTGTTTTTGTCATTAAGCATCACAACAGCTCTCTGAGGTATGTGGGTTGGTGATGCAGGACACAAAACTATGAGACCCAGGGCAGGGTGTAAGTTCATTTTTCCCTTCTGACCTGGAGGTTTGTTTTGCTTAGCCCAATTTCCATACACAGCTGCAAAATAACCACTGCTCCAGGTGGAGAGAGCAGAGTCAAAAAGATGAGAGTACTTCCTAAATCCCTGCTCTCACTAAACAAAACCTCTCTCCTCTAACACATCTGGATTTCACTGAAGTCACTCAAGTCCTCACTCAGGCCCATTTCCATGCTCCAAACACCAGGCGCAGCAGATTCCCTACTGAGAGTAAGCTTGGCTTAATGGAGGAGCTTCAGCTGCTGTGAAGGGCAGAGATCTTTGTGTTTCTGTTGGGATGTTTGCCTTTTGTGAAGCACAGCAAATTCACAGGTGAAGGCAGGAGGCAGCAGAACAAGCACCAGTATCTGATGAAGTTTACATCTTTTCACTCAAGTGCAGACAGGCTGTTCACCCAGAAAGCAACTGGAACAAGGACACAGCAAGCACTGAATTAGGGTTCTCTTCAGGGAGCAAGTGCTCAGCCCTCTTCCCCCATAGGCACAATGTCTGGCTCTCAGATCTACAAGCCCAGGACAGGTAGTGTAGGCTCAGACCAAGGAAAGGGAAAAAAATCAACCCAAATCAATTAAGGCTTTTAGAGCATTAGGATTGAAAATAGGCCAGTGTTGGAAATCTAAGCACAGAAAGTTCTTGGGCAGTGGCTTAAGCATGCATCACAGCATGTCTGATTTTGCACTTCCTGGACGGAAGACTGTAATAACCCATGTTTGGCCAAGAGAGGTGGGAGGGCTGAGCACAAAAAAGTGTGAAGGAATTGGTACTGTCTGTATGAGCCAGACAACGAAGCAGGGACCAGGGAGCTTTCATGCCACCCAGGGGTGCCAGGGGAAGGTCTCTGCTCTGGCCCTGGGTGTAGGGGTTAGCAGGGAGGGAAGTGAGTAATACCAGGCATCAACACCTTTGTTCCAAGCAGCAAAGAACTCAGAAAAAATAAAGGGAGCAGGCACTGAACAAGACCAAACAAATGAATTTAATAGCTGTGTCCCATTTCAGAGGCTTGGAATAACCTGTAACAGCTTGGGAGTGGGACAGTTTAAATCTGTGAAGCAGTGGTAGAGTAACTGCACCAAGTTAGTTGAAACAGCAAATCTGCTTTTTTTGTCGTAAGGTCAACTTAAAGATGAAAGGAGGGTAAGAGTATGCAAAGTACTTGACCATGTCTTCATGTTGGGCTGTTAGAAGCTCCAGGAGATAGCCTGGCCTTGGAGGGGTATGCTGGTCACAAAGCAGTGATTGTCCCAGGTCTTCCACATCAGCTTCTGCCTGAACTGAAACAGCTGAAGGACAGGGCAGGAGCTCCTGCTAAATTCAAGTTTCATGTGAGAGCAGAAGCCAGCATGAAGCCTCAGGTACAAGACAGTCCTGACACACCAGTGCATTGACTTAAAATTAATTTAGCTCTGGCTGGGACTGGGAAATGTCCCATCTTACAAAGGACCTGCCTGGCCAAGCCCATCAGCTGAACAGTGGCCAGGGCTTCAGAAGTTGTCTCTAAGGAGCAGGGACAGAGAAGGTGCTCTGGAAAGAAATGACAGGCACAGCAATCTGAGCTCCAGGCTGCTGCTCTGGCACAACCTCATCACTTGGTACCACCACAGCTCTGCTAGGATGTTGGCTTCCAGGGAAGATCCTGCAACTGCTCTAGCTCTGCCATGGCACCACACTGGTTTCAGTCCATTGGCTTGACAGATGTGAAGGCTTCTTGTCAGCAGATGCCCAGTCAAAGTTTCCTCTGTCCTCTGGGACCAATGCTGACAGGACTTGTCTGCTTCACCCAACACTGCTGACAATGAGCTGCTCACACCAAAATGTTTAATATTGAGTGTACCCTGGAGACACTACTCATCCCAAGTTGTGCCACATGCCAACTGCCTCCTCCCTCTTAAAGTGTATGATGTCTGCTTGCTACTGCTCCACCAGAGCCTTTACTGTTCTTCCTAGAGAGCTCCTCCCTCCAGCAGCCCAGCCCTTCACCACTCCTGCTAGGAGCCATTCTCCTTCTCAAGATGGGCTTCTTGATGTCCACTGCGCTTGAACACCCCTCGCCCTCTAGGTGCTCTGGGGTAGGAACTATGCTGCTGGACCCTGGACCTCTCCCATCTCCCACAATCCCAGGGCCTGTGGTGGCCCTGCCAGCTGGAAGCTGCCCTGTGGTCACTGCAGTTGAAAGCCAGGTTCTCCTTCTCCCTGCCCTGGGTCTCAGCCCCCTCCTCTGGGGTCCATCTCTCCACATCATGGTGCTCTTCTTCCAAGTCCACCGCCTCTGTTACTGGCTGGGGATTTTCAGGGCACAACTCCTTTCTTTCAGAGAAAGCAAAATCTCTGTTTCTACCATGAGGTTTTACAAACTCCTGGCTGTGTCTTCCACCAGGTCGCCACCCAGGTCTCCGGCTGAAGCCCCTGTGCCCCCTGGAGCCATGGAGTGGATGACGGGCTTCCTCAGCCGGTTCCTGCAATTTGCTACTCAACTGCCTGCCCTGGCTTCTGGGGCCTGGTCTCTCTCCTTGGTGCCTCTGGCTCTGCTGCTCCCTGGGCACAGCAGGCCTCTTCGGCTGCCCAGATTCTATCCTGGGCTCTGGTGCCCTGGCAGTCTCTGGAGCTAAGGCTTGGCTGGGTGGCTGGGGCACATCCACAGCACTCACACTCAATGGCAGCTCAGAGGCAGTGCCAGCTTGGCATGGGCTGACAGCAGATGGAGGCTGAAAGAGAAAAAACACCTGTGACAAGAAGGACAGGAGGTCCCAGGACAAATGACAGCAGTTGGTCCTGTAGTTCAGGGATGCCCATGCCAGCTCTTTGCCCTGATGCCCATACCACTTGGAGGCTGATGAAATAGCGGTTCCGCTCTGCTTCAGGGTCAATGATGCCACCTTTCTCTTGCTGTCTCTTGAAAATCAAGCGCAGTTCTTCCTGCTGCTGTAGCATCTTGGTATTCGGCCTGTACGGTTCCTGAGTGGCAGAGGGCAAGGCAGCATAAGGGCTTCCTCAACAGTCACCATGGGAAGGCAGCTGGCAATTTTAAGAGCTATTCCCCAAACTCTCCTCTGATTGTACAGTGCTCTTGCAACATTTAACCAGGCCTACAGATGCACATGAAATCCCTGAACAGAGGTAGGACACACCAGTGCAGAGCCTCCTGTAACATCCTACTGCAGAGCAAGATGCAGAGCAGCTACATTCACTCTGCTACAGTCAGGTCACTCTCCAGAGCCTGATTATACCCCAGCAGGCAGCAGGTCACACCTCCTGGCAGAATCACCTCTCCCCAGCACATCTGTTCAAGACTCAGGGCTACATGTCTAAATCTGCTCTTTGACACATCAAAGAGTCAGGAGACACCCTGCTAGGTTTTGTGACCTGTCCTTTGAATAGGCCATCACGAACACCTGAGGGGCATGTTTCATTACAATGCACCAGCTGAAGGTACCCAGCAAGCAGGCATCACTAGGTTTGTGAACTCCCATCTCTTACCAGTGGTTGTTGCGGGGGTGGTGCTGCCTTCAGAGCACAAAGATCATAGACCAGGGTCTCCCGGCAGACAGGACACTGCACACCAACCTCCTGTGGAAAGGCAACAGGTGGTACCAAACCCTGGCTGCCAACCCAGCTCAGGACCTGACAGGTAACTCCAGCTGGGGAATTCTGTTCCAGCAGAATGGAAGCAGTGTTTCTCAGCTAACTGCTATAGAAGGTGTCTCCACCATGGGACAGACTGGCATTTGTGCTCCAGCAGGTGACCACAAACCACCTCTGTCAGCATGCATGGCTTCAGTCCTCCTTAGGCCAGTATCTATTTTTTCCCCACTCCAAAGTGGAGCATAACTTAGGCAGCACCTCTTTGAAAGGAAGGAGCCTTTGATTTGTTTCATACTCAACAGCTCTCTTTGCTTTGCAGCTGACAACTGTTCCAGCACCTGCTCACGTGTGTTTTATCACCCCCCGGAATGCAGGGTATGAAGTTTATCTTGCCACAAACTTCTGCAGTTCAAGGTCTAGGGGAGGAGCTTTCTTGTCTAATTCCTGTGATTTCAGCAAACCAAAACTGTAACTCCCCCATGACACCACAGAGCAGACACTGACCCAAAGATCCACTACACCAACTGCTAAAGCACTAAAAACTGGTGGGGTAATTTTTTTGGAAAGAACTCTTGGAGGTCACTTGGACTAATCCCTGTTCTGATTTTCAGTACAGGCATGATGCTGACAGTCCTGCTCAGTCAGGCAAGCCCTTGCTCCATGTCCCAAAAAGGGTGACAGAGACATCATTGTGGCCTGTGCAGGGAATGGAGCCCTTGGCCTGGTACCTGTTTGGGGGATGGCACCAGGTGCTGCTCTCTCTTCTGTTGTTGCACAAGGATCTCCTCCTCCATGTGCTGGACATAGCAGGCCAGGCAATGGGAGTGGAAGTAGTGGTAACACTGAGTCTTTGTGAAGGCTTCTCTCTCCTGTAGAGGATAAAGGGCAGCTTTAAGAATGTGTGACCACAGAGTTGCATAGCCTCACCATCCAAGGTGGGTACTCGCTCCCACGTCAGCAGGCAACTATCACTATTGCTGGCAGAGCCACAAAACACGGGCTGCTGGGCTTCATCTCTATACTTTCTCAGTTCTTCCATGAACATTACACTGAGTTTGAAGCTGACACTCTGTACATGTTACTATGTAAGCAGATCTTCCCATCCAATGTGTTTTACTTTCTCTTCTTTTACTTTGGGTGAGAGAAACTCCCTGCAGACCTCAGCACCTACACAGATATGCTCCAGTCTCAGTCCCTCCTGACCACCTGTATACTGAACTCCAGGTGAAGTCTGACCCAACTGGGGAAGCTGAAATGCATCAGCAAATATCTCCAGACCCTTCCCACTCTTTTGGAACCAGACCAGCATCACTTGCTGCCACTACACTGTTTCTGTAGATGTTTGTCTTTAGGCTGAAGTGGAGAGTAATGTTTACTCCCTTAGCAAGATGCTCAGCGGGACTGTCTACAGACCAGGGGGCAGGGGGCTGCTGAGGCACACCCTGGTTCTAGGCCAATATACCAAGCTTTGAGCCCTAGGTTCCCTGCTCTCCCATCTCATTCCCAGCCAGTCTGCAGGGCCAGGAGACCCGTGCCTACCTGGAATCCATAAAGGCAGATCACACACTGGCCATGAGGAATGTTGTTGTCAGTGAGAATCTCCTTACCCTTCTGCAGCAGGATTAAAGCAAACATTTTAATTACTGGCCTGTCCCTGAGGTCAGGGTTGTCCCACCCTTTAAGCAGTCAGACACCAGTGTCTTTGGCTGGTCACCCAGCCAGCTCTCACCTCAATCAATTCATAGAGTACCTCTGAACCCAGCCTGGCTTCTGCAACACCTCTGAGAGTCTGGGAAATCCTACAGCAAAGCAGGAAAAATGTTTAGCACCAATCTAGCCTCACCGTTTCACTGTCCCACATACTTGTCATCCTAGATAACTTTTGGAGGTCCCTTCCAACTTGGGTGGTTCTGTGATTCCCTGAAACAGAGCACTGGACTTCAGGTTTTGGCTGCATCACTAGATGGGCACATGTGCACACGTGTATGTGCTCTCTCAGATCCCCACAGGAAGACTCTGTCCTTAGAGGACCTGCAAGTGTGGGACTGCTTATGGCTTTGGCTTGAGCTCACCCTGAACCCTTCAGTTTCTGTGAAACTCAGGCTTTGTCTATCTGATGGCAGCAGGTATAGTGGGAGCCATGTCACTCCTGTGCTGCTGGCAAGTACCAGAGCCTCTCTGTGCATACTCTACTGCACCAAGGACAGCAGCACAAATGCAACAATAGGCTCTCCAAGGGTTTGTTTAAGTTCCACCTCTGTCAAACCAGGGCCAACAGGTTCAAAGGTCTAGGGGATTTAGATTCCATTTCAGGGAGACCCCAGGGGAGAAGCCACAGGGTGGCTGGGCCCCTTGATGTAAAACTCATGACCAGTGGCTCCCCTGAGAACTAAGACAAGATGATTTCGAGACTTGCATCCATCTGTTAATTGGACACATGGAGCCACATGAATGTGTGAGCAGCCACTTGAATTTGCAAGAAAGCTTTTCCACTAGTTCTGCTCTGGATCTCCAGAGGAATGGATCAGGATCACCCTCTCCCTGCCCTCTCAGAACTCACTTTTGAATTTGCTCATCTGACAGCCCCCGCGGGTTTCTGATCGAGATTTCCGGAGTTTTGTTGGGATACTAGGAAAAAAAAAGCAATAAAAAAGAGAAACCCCCAAAGCACAAGGAAGATGCGGGGGTGGGGTGGGTTGTGGGGTGTGTACAAGGCAGGCAGCCTACCTGGGGAGGCACGGAGAGCACCAAGGTGAAGCGGACGTACTGGGAGTCCTGGTCCTGGGCCGTGGCAGGGTACAGGGTGATGCCAATCTCCCAGGGCTCGCCCCTGCGGGGGAGAACGCGGTGAGGGGCGGCAGGAGAAAGAAGGGTTGGGTGGGGGAGGCCTCAGTACCTGTCGTGACCCCGCTCCACACGCAGCTCCTCCAGGTAGATGGACTCCAGCACCTCCACCTCTGCCGGCAGCGCCCTGCGGGAACCATGCGCAAGATCAGGCACGGCGGTAGGGGACACCGACACCAGGGCAGAAGAGGGGAGAGGGAACCTGTGTTACCATTCCGCCGCCTCTAGCCCCTCACCGGCTGCCGCCATCTTTCCGCGCCTGCGCTCCGGAAGCGGAAGCGCGGTCCGGGGAAACGGGACACGCACGCTCGGGGGCTGTTGCTAAGCGACGCCACAGCAACGGCGGGACTCGTGTAGAACAGGGATTGGACTGGAGGGGCGGAAGCGGAGCGAGTAGAAGTTAAACCCCACTGGGGGCGTTGCAGGAGTCTCGTCAGGGCCTGGGGCTCGCCCAGTACTAGGGGAGCCCAGCGGAGGTCCCTGGGGACGACCGCGTTGGGGACCGGGCCATTGGGTGAGGTCCCGCGGGGAGGCCCCGGCCGTTGAGGTTTGGTATCGCCGAAGTGCCGCCCCCCTCCTCGGGCTGCCTGTCTCTGTCACCACTGTGCTCGGTTCCTCGTAGCAGCCAGTGGCGGAGGGAGACAGGAGGGGAGAGAGTACGAAGCGGCGCTCATTACCGTTCCGCCCATCGCCGAGAGCCATGATGCAGAAATACCATGTCCTGGAGGTGATTGGCGAAGGCTCCTTCGGGCGAGTGTATAAAGGGCGTCGGAAACACAGCGCACAGGTGAGGGGAGGCAGCAGGGGAGAGAGCTGTGTGGTGCTGGGGAGTGAGTTCTGGGGTCTCTGCCAGGCCTTTGGGACTCGGCACTGGTTCTTTTAGCTGCTCATATTCTTGGCCAGCTAATGTAGAGCCATCCACGTTCAAGGGACCTCAGAAGATCCCTTAAAGCAGGGCCAGCACTGGATTCGAATCCTGTGACACTTAGAGGACAAACACCCCACAAACAGTGCTTTACTGGGGGTGAATTGATTTTTTTTTCCTTATAGCAACTCAGAGCTCCTGTGATTCCAGTTGTAATCTCTGTGTCATCTTCCCATGTGCTTCAGGCGCTTCGCCATCCTGGCACATTCTGTTACACCCACTCAAGCCTATTGAATGACCATCTGGGACAAAACCTGGCTACAACATTGCCTACATGGTCTGAGAAGTTCCAAATAAAGGGCAGTAATCACTTGTCTCCAACTCCTGCCTGTTGATAAAGACCAAGGTGCTGCTAGCACTCTGCCAGATTACACTGCTGGCTTGCGTTAGGTTTGCATTCCACTGCACCTTTAGATACTGTCTAGTGTTTCTGTCAGTCTTAGTTTTGCCTGCACTCACTGATTAAATGCCAGCATGCAAAGAGTCTTGCATCTGGGTAAGAATAACCCCAAGTACCAGTATAGGTTGGGGACTGACCTGCTGGAGAGCAGTGTAGGAGAAAGGGACCTGGGGGTACTCCTCGACAGCAGGATGACCATACGCCAGCAGTGTGCCTGCAATGTGCCCTTGTGGCCAAGAAGGCCAATGGCATCCTGGGTTGTATTGGAAGGATTGTGGTTAGTAGAGGTTCTCCTTCCCCTCTACTTTGCCCTGGTGGGACCACATCTGGAATATTGTGTCCAGTTCTGGGCTCTTTAATTCAAGAAAAGTGTAGAACTGCTTGAGAGAGTCCAGTGCAGAGCCATAAAAATGATTAAGGGAGTGGAGTATCTCCTTTACGAGGGAGGGCTGAAGGATTTTGGTCTCTTTAGCTTGGCAAAAAGGAGACTGAGGGATGACCTCATTAATGTTTACAAATATGTAAAGGGCAGATGTCAGGAGGAAGGAGCTAGGCTCTTCTCAGTGTCATCCAATGATAGGACAAGGGGCAATGGATGTCAGCTAGAATGCTGAAGGTTCCACATAAATACAAAAAGAAACTTCTTCATGGTGAGGGTGACAGAGCACTGGAACGAGCTGCCCAGGGAGGCTGTGGAGTCTCCTTCTCTGGAGACATTTAAAACCTGCCTGAACGTGTTCCTGTGTAACTTCATCTAGGTGATCCCACTCTGGCAGGAGGATTGGACAGGATTGATCTTTTGAGGTTCCTTCTGTGATCTACGTGTAAGGATCTGGGGGAGCTGCAGTTCCAAAGTGTCTAGTTAACAAATGTCTTTATTTACTGTGCTCGGTGGGAGAATGCTGAGTCCTGTTTGGGTTAAACCTGGGCTTTGCCGGGACAGATGGGAGCCTGGTCTGACCCCAGCTTTGCCTGATTTGAAAGGTTGTGGCCTTGAAGTTCATCTCCAAGATGGGGCGGTCCAAAAAGGAGCTGAAGAATCTGCAGCAGGAAATTGAGATAATGAGAGGCCTTCACCATCCTAACATCATCCAGATGCTCGACAGCTTTGAGACTGACAAGGAGGTGACAGGGACTTACTCCAGGCTGATGCTTCTGCTTGACTGGGGCTGGGGAACAAGAGTTGGTCTATGCTGGTGTCACACTCCCTAGTATGTGCTGTGTGGTGAACCAGTACCTATCTGGATGGCACGGGACATACTAGGTCATATACAGAGGTGAAGGAGCTGGGTGGGAGTGTGTGTGGTGCAAGAGGAGTAATTTGGAATCACAGGATGAGGGTGGCTCTTCAATAACCTTATCAGTCTCTTCAGAGACTGACTTTTCACTGATTTAAATTCTCATAGGATTTACATTCTCACAGAATTTCTCTAAGAAAGAACTGGGACATGGGAATGGGAGCATGAAATAAAGTAACATGGCGTCAGATTCAAAACAAGTTTAGGGGAGTAATTCACACACTGGTCTTGGAAATACCATTCTGGGCTTATAGTGTCCCTCCCTCTTCCCTAGTTGTCTTGAGAGAGATGGCTTTCTGAGATAATGGTAACCACAAGGCAAAGTGCCAGGCTTTTGCTGAAGTGCTGTCACAGTGATTTTATCCCATCCCAGACGCCAATTCTGTCTTGATGGGCTGTACATGACACTCCATCATCTGTGTCATATTTCCTACCCTGCTTTGTCCTGGTCCCCAGAGCATGGAGGGATCTGCTGTGTGAGTGTCTAGTCTCACTATGCTGCTCTTCCCTCAGGTGGTGGTAGTGACTGACTATGCAGAGGGAGAGCTCTTCCAGATCCTGGAGGACGATGGAAGTTTGCCTGAGGACCAGGTGACTGTCATGGTGATGGCCACACGGTGTTTGCTGAGGAATAGAGAACTGGATCTGTCTGCCTGCAGTTAGTGGTCTCTGCTATGGGCCATGAAACATCAGGAGGGTAATGGTTACCTGAAGGGGATGGAAAGAGGGTCAAGTTGCACAGAGGGACTGTGGGATACAGCAGGGCTTTGATTTTCCTGTTTCTCCTCCAAGGACTGCAGCTCCAGGCTGCTGCCTCAGCCTATGGCGCACTCCAGGAGCTGCTACCTTAGCTGGGTTTGATCCCTGTCCTAAACAGAGCAGGATGTGTATACTGAGGGAGCCAGGCCATAAGGGACCTGTCTTAACTGGTGGCACCATAGGACACAGAGTGAAGGTCCCTTATCTCTGTCAGGTCCAGACCATCGCAGCTCAATTGGTCTCTGCTCTCTATTACCTCCATTCCCATCGTATCCTGCATCGCGACATGAAACCCCAGAATATCCTGTTGGGTAAAGATGGTGTCGTCAAGCTCTGTGACTTTGGGTGAGCACTGAAGACCAGTTTATGTGGGACACTTTGCTTTAGTGCAGTCAAGGGTTGCCCTGGGTGCTGTAGAGGAGGCATGGGGTTTGTGGAAGGGACCCTAGATTCTGTGTTTATTTAGAGGTTGAGCAGGGTTGGATTATTTTGGACTCCAGAAAGAAAGTGCTCATGCATTCATAGGGATCTGTGGAAGGTGCAATGGATGTTTCAGCCTGAACGAGCCAACTGTGCTTTCCTCTGAGCAGATTTGCCCGTGCCATGAGCATTCACACTATGGTGCTGACCTCCATCAAGGGCACCCCACTGTACATGTCACCTGAGCTGGTGGAAGAGCGGCCATATGATCACACTACAGACCTGTGGTCTGTGGGCTGCATCCTGTATGAGCTCTTTGTGGGTACTCCTCCCTTTTACACCAGCAGCATCTTTCAACTCATCAATCTCATCACGAAGGACCCTGTCAAGTGGCCTGCAACCATGAGCACAGTCTTCAAGGTAAGGGCAAAGGCCCTGTGTGGGGTGATGTCCATTAATATGTAACAGCTTTGGCCTTGCCTGCTATCCTAGTGGGTTACTCTTAAGTTTCATGTCCCCTAGCAGGGGTTTTCAGAACATAAAGAAAGGATGAGACCTAGGTATCCTGGGAGGGGCACAACTGCTATCCACAAGCTGTGAAACTGGAGCCAACAGCAGAGGATTGATTTACTGGGCTGAGAAGGGTCTTCCCATCTGCCCTAAACACTAGATACACTCCTTTCCCAGAACCAGATAAAGGCCTCCTGGGTGCCCTAACTGTTGGGGATACTTGTGGGTACACTGTGCTCACTGGTGGGTCTCAAGCCTGTGTGGGTGACTCTGGTGCTGTGATGCCCCATAGAGCTTCCTACAAGGACTGCTAATGAAGGACCCCCAACAGCGCTTGTCATGGCCAGAGCTGCTTTCTCATCCCTTTATTGCTGGACAGGTTATGGGTGAGTACCAGCATTTTTCTGGCACTGGCCAGGTCTGTTTTCTTCTAATACTGCCTGAAGGCTAGGATGACCATCCTGGCCTGATACTTTAACTCTCTTGTTCTTTGCCTCTCTCCTCTCAGCTTTTTCCAAGCACTTGATGCCTAGCTCCTGCTCTTGGGTTTGCTCTGGATTCCTGGGATTCCCCTGGGATCCCCGAGCAAATCACTCTCCCTGTGTCCCAAGGGAGAGCTGCTGATGTAGTTCTTGTCTCACATCCCCAGTAATTGATGACACAGAAGAGCACAGGATATCAAACCCTTTCACAGACAAGCTCTCCCCAGAGCTGCAGGCTCTGAAGGAGCAGCAAGCCCATTCCATGGTTCCCAGTAATGGCCAGTCCAGGATCCTGAGAAAGGCCCATCAGAAGATGGCTGAGGAAGCACAGAAGAGGGTAAAGTGTGATATTCCCCTTGCTGTGTCCCACAGTCAGAGCAAAGGAGGGTCACTGAAATGAGACCTAGGGAGAAAGACACTAAGTACATGGGTCAGGCTGGAGTGTTGGCCACATACAAGGTAGGATGTGGGGTCCTTGTAGTGATGGAGTCTACGGGACTCATCTAGCTGTACGAGCAATGCTGCCCTGACCCAATTTCTCTGACATCATTCAGGGTCAACTGAAAGCTAGTGATGCATCTATGATGGACTCTGGCAAAGTATGCCAAGGGCATAGACCCAGAGGAGCTCTGCAGAAGGCAGTCCTTGAGGAGGGGGAGCCACCAGCTGCCTCCAAGAAGAATCCCAGTGTCATGAGAGAAAAGAGCAGCAAGGCGGATGAGCCTCCTCCCAACCCAAGGTGGAGGGATGAGGGAGGTCTTAGGCTGGGACTGGAGGAAGATGAGAAGACACACTTGTTCACTGACTGTGGTCTTTCCTTGGCCAGGGAACACAGCATCACTCAAGACTATGAGTGGGAGTTTTCTGGAGCAGGTGTCCCTCCACAGCCTGATGCTGCTGGGGCAGAGTCGCAGGGCAGGGACAGCATAGAGACTGTAGACCTGGAAGGTGAGGTAAGATGGTGTCTTGTTCTGAGGACAGCAGGGCCCATTCCTCAGCAGCTGGTACAGAGACCCTGGAGCATGCAAGTTTTGTGGCAGCAGTCCTTTCTTCTTTGTGGTTAGGAACTGGAGAGTGATGAGAAGTGGCAGCACCTGGTGGAAGCCACTGAGCCCTTGGCTATGCAGCTGAGCACACCACTGAACCTCCTGAGGGACCCAGCCTTTTGGCATCTTGTCCACACCCGCCTGTCAGTCTCTGCTCAGCAGGTGAGGTGTATCTGACCCAGGCAACTATGTCTGGGGGCATGAATGCTGCCTTCTTCCCCAAGATTGGGTTGGGACTATTGGGAAAGCTAGTCCAGTCAGTAAGAAAATGCACTGCTCCTGTCTTATGCACTTCACTTGTTATCTGTTCCCCTGATGTCCCTTGCCTAAATGGATTAAATTGCTCACGGAAAGGCCAGACCCACTGCTGATCATGAGTTGTTCTGGCTTTTATGGTCCAGGTGTTGAAAGGGATTCTGGAGGGAGCCTCCTGTCTCCATTCTGTACTCCGTGTCATGGGAAACCTCTTATCTATGCCATGTGACTCTGAGCTACTCAAGCAGTTCTGCCAAGAGTTGAATGTGCCTCTGTCCCTGCTGAGTCTAGCTAAGCAGATCCTGCAGAGTGGTAGCACAAGGCAGGTGAGTGTTGTACTTTGAGAAATTTGGGGTCCTTCTAGCCCTGCAGAGTGCTGGTGCAGAGGCAGTTCTGGTGTCCTTTTGGAGCTGGCTCACAAGATCAGTGTCTTCCAGACTGTCTTGGGAAGGGGGAGATCCTGGTGGGGAAGGGCCCTGCTGCCGGGTATGGCCAGCAGACAGTCCCCACTTGCTGTTTATTTCTGGTTCCTGTAGCAGCCCTGGTGTATCACAGTACTGACAGACCTACTCATGGTGACCAGAGTTTATTTCAGCAGTGAATGCAGCCTGAAGGAGAGTGGACAAAAGGACAGAAAGAGGTAATCTCTGCTCTGAGGTCTCATGTGGCTACTTTAGGGACTCAGCAGTACATGAGAGAGTGGTGTTCATACTGTGAGGAGGCATTATGAGTTAAGTGCTTTGTGCCACATTGCTGTGCCCACAAAGGAGGGCTTTCTGTGAGTGGGACTAATTAAGGGGAAGGCATAGCCTACTGGAGCCCAGCTGTGCTGCTTGCTGACAGTAGCTCATGGTGCTAGAGTGTATTGCCTGCTCCATTAACCAGGGCCATATTGGCCTGGCCAGATCCTGTTCTTATAGCCAGGACCTGGTTTCTTTGATCTTCTCTGCCCCTGCTGCCTCCCCTAGCCTGCAGGCCTTCCAAGAGAGTGCCATCTACTTCCTAGTTCTGATGCCTGAGCTGCTGGCTGAGCCAGACAACAGTGAGAGGAAACTCTGCCAGCAAAGTCTCCTGGTAAGGGTGTCCTCATCTTCCTTCTTCCCACCCTTTTCCCCCAGGGGCAGAAACCCTGTTCTTAGCTGTGGGGTCTGATACATCCTTGTCAGGGATGGCTGCCTCTGTTTTGGGGATTCACATGCAGGAAGCAGGTCTCTGAGGGGCCATGCTCCCTGGCTATGCATGGCTCCATGGGTGCCTCTCAGCCAGCATGCATGCAACCATATGTGGCTCCTGCACAGTAATCTGACTGGAGAGGACATCTGGAGGTCCCTGAAATTCCAGTACCTCAGTGATCTTCAGTCTAACTTCATGCTTCTCTGTCCTATCCTTCCACATTCAGTTTACAGTGATGACAAAGCCCTGTATCTTCCACAGTGCTTCACCGTACTCTGTGAGAGCCTGAATGCAACATACTGCTCTGTGTCTGCCTCTTTCTACGTCACCCTGCGAGAGGAGCATCCAGCCCTGCTGTACAGCCTCCTTCAGGGATCTGTGTCAGAGCACCCTACTCTGCAAGGTAGCAGTGGCAGCAGCTAACCATTTCCTCATGGCACTTCCCTTGGACTCAGAGGGACTGCCATGAGAGTGCTGTTGGTCAGAGAAAGTTGCTGAAGTTTAATGACCCAATTCCCTGCTGATCAGGAATCTACTCCCTCAATCCCAAATCTCACCTTCCTCCTGCCACAAGCCTGAATTTTTCTGTCTTGGCCTCTAGCCCCATTCTGCTGCCCCTCTGTGTCCCTCACTCTTAGCATATATCTCCCAAGCTCTGTCCCTGTGTAGGTATAGCAGTGGAGTCAAAGTCATCCTATGACCAGAGTCCATGTATGGCAGATCTCTTCATGGCTGCCTTGGCTGCTGCCTGCAGCATTCCCCTGGAGAGGACCAGCTGTCGGGAGGCCAAGCAGCAGGTCAGAACAGATCTCTTTGCAGGGAAAATCTTTTCCAGCAGTTTATTGGAGGCATGGGGTTCTCTGGCTTTGATGGCTGTGGTGCTGGCATTTCTAAGCTGCTGCTCCCAGTTGAGCTTTAGGAGCCTAAGACTCCTCAATCAATCAAGTGCCTCACATTTGGGATCTGAAGTGTGGGATGGGCTAAGTAAAGAATTCGGTTATGCAGAGAAAACTCTAACAAGTGTTATAGGACAGTGATATGAACTGTCCTATAATAAACTGTAGGAAATGTGAAATAGAGTGGACAAATAAATAAGAAGGAAAACCTCAGATTCACATTTGATCCTTTAAGTCAACTCTAAGTCAACAAGGAGGAAAGCAAAAAACTGAATGTCCCTTATGTCAGCTCTGGGACTGTGCATCAAAGCAGTGGTGGGTCACAGCAGATGGGCACCCCTGTGCAAATGCAGGCAACATGTAGGAAGCAGTTGCCTTTTTTATTAATTTGTTGCAAGCATTACATTCCTTTAAGTGCATGCAGTGCTTTGGGATGCTAAACAGGCTGATTTCTGCAGATCACTCAGGAGGTAGCTGAGAAACTTATCGAGAGAAAAGGCCAGGAGCTTGGGATGCTGCTGGGACAACTGGAGCACCCAAGCCGATCCTTGAACGTGCTTAAGGTAATGACCTTGTCAACTTATCTGGCTGCACCAGCAGTGCCTGGGCCTTTAGTATGGGTTCAGGGAACTGTGGGCTCAGCCCTCTGACTCCCATCTCACCAGTGTCAGTGTTGAATAAATGAGCCTACAGCAGCCATGGAGTGTGACTGGTGTAGGCCTGGTCAGTACATTCCTGTCCCCCTCTCCTCTGCCTTGCAGATCCTCTATGCTGTTTGCCATGCCAGTCTGAACCTGTCCCACCACCTAGGAAGGAACCAACAACTCTGGGATTCTCTCATGCAGCTCTTGAAGGGCAAGGTAGGACTGACCACAACCTTGATGGTGAAGTAGGAGTTAGGTGGCCAGGATACATTTGTCTGAGCAGTACTCAGACCAAGTTGGGCAAGTTACAGTGAGAAGAGTTTTGAGGAGCTTAGTTTGAAGAGTGCACATCTCTTCCTCTTCTCTCAGCTTTGTCATGCCCCTATGACTTGTGTTCCCTTGGCAGGTCCCAATGGCAGAGGTGGCCCGGGATACAGTTTGTGAGGTCTCTATGAACCTGCTGACCCTACTAACCCTGCAGCTCCAGACATCCCCTCCCAGGTGAGCACCTGCTTTCTTGCATGTATGGGAGAAGAACGTGTCCTGCCCTGAACAGTCCTCTGTCCCATAAGTTGTACAGAGATTGCCATCTGCTTCTACTGATCCCTCTGATCTGGACATGTCAGCATAGTGCTGGGCAGAGTGTGTGTGCTGGGGATGCAGTGAGGATGCAGTGAGGACCCAGTGCTGATAAGGAGATTCTGTGAACCGGGGCTTCTCCAACAAGTTGGCTGCTTCACTGCTCTGGGGATATTTGGATACTGATGCTCTGTGGGATGTGAAGTTGTGGGAACGCAGTGCCTCTTTCCTGATCTTTTGTGTGTCAGGGTTGAGGAGGTGGTTACACTGGCTGTGGATCTTCTCACCCAATCTCCTGTTGTCTCCACTGTGGTAAGTCTGACCACCCTGCCGGAGCTGTCACTGAGAGCCCTGAAGAGCCTGATATCTCATTTGGGTCTCCCTGTGGCTCAGTTGGGGTGGGACAGGGGCAGGCACAGCCTGGCTGTCTCTACCCTGGACTGAAGAATGAAGAGTCAGCAATGAGGGGGCAGATGGAAAAGTCCAAAAGACGTTTTGCTCTTTTTCCCGACAGGGTGCTGCAGCATTCCTCCTGACACAGCTTAGTCAGCAAGGGGTGGCCTTGGATCTTGGGGCAGAAGACGTTTTGCCAGTGGTGGCAAATGCACTGACAGCACCTGTTGAGGTATGGGATGGGGACAGAGGAGCAGGGGAGCCATGTTGTTTACCCCACTGTGGAGGTGTGCAAAGACTGGCTCAGAAAGGTGCAGGTGTAGTACTGGGTCTGTGAGCAGCAGCACCTACCCCCAGCTTGTCCCCTGATGTCTTACAGCTTCACCTTCCCCTGCCAATGGGTGCTGGACTCTATGATGGGCTCTTTTTCCTCCTGCTGAAGCTCTTTACTCAGGTACCATTCTGTCCATCTCCCTTTCCCTAGTTCCTGCCAAAAGGGGTGTGGGCAAAAAGACATGAATTCTGGGAAAGCGGACTGAGACAAACTGGGAAACTGGGCAGCTGTGACTGAATGGTGCAGTCCTGGTAAAGTGCCTGGGTTGTCTGTGAGGCTTTGGAGGGTTTGTGAGAGAGTGGTGGGCAGGGAGGGGGTAATTCATGGGCACACTGGGGTAAGAGATAGCAGAGATGCCTGGGGACCAGCACCATCAACAGGTGTAGCAAGGCTGCTAGCTACCTGGTCCCCTTTCCTCCCCCTGGCCCACTTCTATGCAGCCTTGAATTCCCCAGGATCACAGGTCTGGCAAGCATGTGGACCAGAACCCCTAGCTGTGGGGCACCAGGATGTTCCCCAACATGAATCTCCCCATCTTTAGGAGGATATGGTCATGAAGCAGGCGTTTGCCACCTCAGACCTGTGGACCATGATGTGGCATTGTGTTTCTGTGGTGCTCTGTGTGAACAGCAACAGTGAAATGCTGGAGGGACATACACCAGGGGCAGGTTGCCCTGTATTAGAGCCTGACTGGAACCTCCTCTCTCCTCAAGGTACGAGCTGCAAGATGGCAGGGCATCTACTCTGGACCCTGCTTCACATCATGCCCTCAGACATGTCCGCATGTCTTTCCCCATCCATATTTGGTCCCTGAGGACCAGAGCACTTTTGTCAAGGATGGCTGTTGTCCTCCAAGGAGGGCTGAGCTGGCCCATGCTGTGCCTAGTCAGCAGCAGCTTGGCTGAGCTGGCTGTGGAGGAACAAATGTCTGTGCTATAGGGAATGTTCACCTTGGCAGGTGTGACTGCCACTGTGGGTGGAGGTTGTTCTGGTTTTGGGCCAGAAAGCAAAGAAGCAACCCTGGAGCAGCCTTGAGGGCAGTACAGGCAGATGGAATAGAGGAGGCTTTTCAGCCTTCCCTGTCCCATGGTTCCTCCTGCAGGGACCCTGCTTTTCCTCAGTTTGGCCCTCTTCATCTTCACTTGCAAGTCCCACTGGTGCATGCCTCAGCTCACCCAGTCCCACAGTACCGTGATGATGACACTGAAGAAGCTGCTGTCCCCTGACTTCCTGGCAAGTCTGGCAAAAACGTGAGTAATGAGGACTGAAGTGGGTCTCGAAGGTCAACTGCTGAACAGGTCCTAGATACAAGTCCATGGAGGGCTGAGAAGGTCCACCGTGGTGTCTAGCCTGGGGAATGCCTCTTGTTTTTCTGATTGCATATGTATTAAGCCTTTTTCTCTAACAAATTCAGACAAGCAGGAGAGGATGGGGACCCTGAGCTTGTCCCAGCTGTGGTGATACAGGCATGCCAACTCCTCTGTTTCCCTTTTGCCTTGGATGTGGATGGAGGAACCTTGGCATTGGTTATGGAGGCTGTGAGAGATGCCCAGATCCCTGCCCAGCTGCTACAGGTACTGTCTTCCCCCCATACTATGGAAACACCTTCCCCCATTGCAGCCCCTGAAATACGGCACCACTTTGTACCATGCTGGTTGTTTCTGCCCACACAGGGACATAACCTTGGTGCCAAGCCCTCAGAGTAGCTTGGCCAGCAGCTGAGTTCTGCACTGACTTGCTGTCAGCCTTCAGACTCTGCTTGCCTTTGGCTGATGTGTGTGGTCAGTGTTCTCAGTGCTGTTCTCTCTCTTTTCTCCTTAGGTCTGCTCTTGTCATCTGCCCCTCTCATACACCGAGCTCCCTATGAGCCTTTTGTGCCACCTTACTGTATCTGACAAGCAGGTCATAGGCCAAATGGTGCGGGAAGCTGCTGCCTCAGAGCATGTTGTCACCTTCTTGATGTCTGCTTTGCTTTCGGACATCCTCACACTCACAACTGACCTCCTGTCTATCTTGACCCATGTGGCTCGGACCTGTCCAGACCACCTTCCCTTTCTCCAGAGGGTTCTGAGGGGCTCGGATGTATCCAACCAGCTGCTGACCCACCTGCTCAGCCACCAGCAACACTCAGTACGGGCCAAAATGTGCAGCCTGCTGGGCAACTTGCTCCGACACGACCATGGCTTTTCCCAGGTTCTACAGAGCCAGCCTGACTTGACAGAGAACCTTCTGGAGTGCCTGTTGGACTGTGAGGAGAGCGTGTGCAAAGCAGCTACCTTTGCAGTGGGCAATGCTGCCTACCACAAGTCCTGTCCGGCTGGGACCCTCAGCAGAGCAGTGCCCCAGCTGATACAGCTGTTGGCCAATGCACAGGCCGGGACCCGCCGCAATGCGGCCTCAGCCCTGGGCAACCTGGGCACGCATTGGGCAGAACTGGGGGACCTGCTGGTGGAGAGCAGGACACTCCATGTCCTGCTGGAAGTGGCCTGCCAGGACCCCTGGGAAAGCGTGAGGGAAGGAGCCCTTGTCGCACTGCGGGCACTCAGCCAGCACGCTGGGGCGCAGCAGGTATGGCCAGGCACTCTGGCTCCTGGGTGGGGACAAGGGGCCAAGCTGGAGGGTGACTCCCGTCCCTCTCTTGGTTCCGCAGGTCCTGTTGTCCCTCCAAGCCACCGAGAAGCTAGCTCGGCTAGCTCGCGGCTACCCGCAGCCTACTGCCGCCGCTGGCAGCCCCCAGCCTCCTTCAGCCCGGCACTGCAAGAAGCTCCTGCACCGCCTCGCACCTCTGCGTGGCGCCGGCGGGCGCGGCGACTCGGACGCGGACGCGGACACGCCCGAAGTCCCGGATCCTGGTGCCCAGCTCCAGCACTGAGCACCCGCGAGACCCACTTCGTCCGGCCGAGGGAACCCTGCCCGGGAGAAGCCGCTTCCGAGGAAGTTGCCTGTTGAACTTCAAGAAACTGCTTCTCTCCGTACGTGGACCCCGGGCGGTCACACCGGGAGTCCTTCGGAGTAGGCGATCCGGTTGCTTTGTCCGCCACCTCGCCAGGCGGCGCTGCGTGTCAGCCCGAGGGGTGCAGCCCGTGCCGCGAGGGCTGCCGGGAGGTGTAGTCACGTGGTGGCGCCGTCCCGGATCTCTATGGTAACGCTGGCGGGTGAGGCGGCAATGCGGGCAGCGGCGGGGCCTGGGGGCTCTTGGTAGGCGGTGAGTAGCGGGCAGAGAAGGCGTGTGCCTGAGTGCGGCTCATTCGTCTCCGTGAGGAGTGCGGCCATACCCAGGGACTCGCCTGGGCTTTTGGGCCCTTGGTGTACACCCACTGCTGATTCTTCACCCCATCAGGGCTCCCGCCTCTTCCAGTCTTCCCGCCGGGACCCCAGCACCCTGAGTTCGTGCCCAAGCCTGGAGGATCACCTTGGCCAAGCCCGGAATTTCGCTTTGTTCCCGTCCTCTGTTCCGTTGGGGTTCGCTGGGCCGGGCCCTGCCCGGCGCATCCCGGTAGGGCTTAACGCAGCACCTGGTCGTGCCGTGGCTGTGGGATGCTGGGCTGTGGCGGGCGGAAGAAGGGCCGTCTCCCAGTGAGCCTCTCCGGGAAACTCGGAGCAGGAGACCGGACTCTGGCAGGGTGCTGGGGCAGCTTACGTGTTAGTTTTTGTAGTGGGGTCTGGGCTTGGCTGCCAAAACCTGGAAGTTGAGGCTCTTGGAGAAGAGTCCGTAAAAGCCCAGAGTATTTCCTGATGCTCCAGGGTCCGTGCTGGAAATGAGGGGAAACCCGGTAGAGTCCTGCCAGCCTGCTCTCTCCTTCCTAGCCAGGTAGTGGCTATCTAGTAGGAGGCAGAATTCAGCTCTGCAGTTCCACATCAAAACCCACTCAGAGCTACTCCCTGTGATGCAGTGTCTAATTGCCTTGTGTACCTGACTGAATGAGCATGTGATATTTAGGCAGTTTGAAGAAATTAACAGCAAATTTTTTGGTCTGATAATTTTTCCTTGGTTCTTCACAGTTGTACCTATATATAGTTGCACTTGCCTGCCTGTCTGCCTTGCTCTGTTGATGTGGTTAGCTCTGTATGAGACAAACCTTGTGGATGACAAATTGTTGCCTCCTGCTCTCTGTCTGTGCCAGGGGTCCTTCTCAGCATAGCAGGAGTCATGTTTCAAGGAGAATGCTGATGGGGCCAAATGCTACCATCCCCAGATAATGATGCCTGTGTGGAGATGTCATGTCACCAATACAGGTCAGGGACTTTGGCTGTCTTACTGGCCTGGCTGGGTGCCATTCCTTGGCATTTCCTGGGTTTTTCCCATGCAGCAAATCTGGGAGTAGTTGGTGGCTTCTTCCCAACATGAATCTCTATTTCTGTTCTACTCCTGAGCTCTAAGAGACCACTGTGAGCTGGTTGCAGTGTCTGTAGACCCTGGTGAAGACATGAAAAGGTCTTCATCACCCACCAAAGAACAGACCTGGCAGCTTTTTTTCTTCCTGTTCCAGATATGTTGCAGAAAAAAAAAAGTATGAAGAAAAGAGGACTGATAAAGAATTAATGTGTTTTGAACTGACTGGGTAGTTATTGTTCCATTGCCATGTTTTTATTTCTCTAGTAAAGGCTGACAGAGCCTAAGTTGCCTAAGAGCAAATTGAGCTGTGCTAACCACTTGTTGGTTCCTGCTCTCCCCAGGCCTCACTGTAATTCTGCTGTACTTTTTCCCTCATTGCAAGCTCAGTTCAGAATCCTACCTCTTTGATTCACTGCCTGCACTGATCTGCAGGAAGGTGCTTTACACCTTCTTGCTGAAAGACTGTAAAACATCCCATGCTTTAGTTGATTGTATTTAACCCAGACTAGTTTCCCTACTCTAGTTTATACTGTGATAGAACTACTTCCTTAGTCCAAATGATGAGAAAATATGAATTGAGGATGAGAGCAAGGGCAGGGACTTCCCAGCCTCACTGCTGGGGAGACAAAGATGCACAGCGCAGTCTGCTGTTGCTGTGCAGTAGGTCCTCTTTGGTGGCCTGGAGACTCAGTCTGAGCAGAAAAGTAGATATCCTTCAATAGCAATAGGGACCCCATGCTCTGAACCTTTCACTCTTTGCTGTGGCGCCCGTGCTCTCTTGTCACAGCCAGATCAGCTTGTCCCTCACCTTGGCTGATACTGTACTTCCATGCCCTGAGAGTGGCAAGAAAGTCCCCTGTGTACTTGAATGCAGCAGCCTTCAGTCCCCCTGCCTTCTCTGTACAGTATAGGGTGGATTTCAGCACTGCAGCCGCTGAACTGAAATGATGAGCCCTAGCACAAATGTAATCCTGGGATGCAGGTGGAATTTGCTGACATATTCCCATAATCTCTGGTTTCTCACTGGCAGGTTTTGTTTGTTTGTTTGTTTGTTTTTAACCTGAGTGGCCAAGTGAAAGCATTGTGTCTTGATTAGGAGAGAAACTGGTCATTGTCATGCATTGTCCGGTGTCTCTGTATTTGCACTGAGGACAAGGTTCATGCAGAATGATACCAGAGCTGAGCAGGAACAATGATACTTCACTGTGTGGCAAAGCAGCACACCAGGCTAGCAGTCCCTGTGCCATCAGCAATTTCATGGTGACTGAGCTGTCTTATCCTCTTTGGATTCTTTTTTGTGTGTCCAGCACTTTCCTTTGCTCTTAACCTTAAACTTGCAGGCAGCTTCCAGTGCTGCTTTGTCTGGGTTCAGGTGAGGTCACTTGTTTCTTGGAGGTGATGTAGGTGAGGGTTGTTCCATATGGCCAAAACACAAAGAGTTTGTACCTAGCTACCATGTGTAGGAGCAACTTTAGGCACTGAATTGGTTTGAGATCAATGCACTATCTCATTCAAAGCTTTTTAATATTTTGATGGAGTACAAGCCCATAGTTTGAAATTGGTTTAATGGATTTAACAGATTTAAAAACCTGTGGTGGCATTAACATGATTAATCTAGCTTTAATCTAAAGCCCTAGAGCTGTTAGTCGGGACCTTAGTTTGAACTCGTGGCTCATTTAGAAAAAGGTGGTGTGTTTTTCTAACTGTAAAGAGAAATTGCACCCTGCAATAGCATAGGAAACAATAGCACATCACAGTTGTCTGACTGTGACTTTGGATTGTGTGAGGCTGACAGCACATTAGCAGGTCAACTCGAAGCTCATACATTTGCAAGCTCTTGTTATTTTAAGCCTATCACCATGGCTGTGTTTAAAATAACCTCCCCAGCCAAACTCATGATGGAGTGGTGATGTGCACATACATTCTCATCCTTTCCTGTTAGAAAAGGGTCTGTGAAGGACCTTCCTGCTGCTGTTAGAGAAGCACATGCTGCAGGGCAACTCAAACTGGAGGAAGGGACTTGTTGACTTGTACCGGGGTGTGTGGTGACCCCTGTGCACCTGTGATGTGGCATTCGTAAAGGCCATGGCAGCCCTCCAGCTGATGTCTCAAAGCTTGTGAGCAGGCTCTGCAGTATAAAGTGTTAGTGAAGTAGTTATGAGAGAGTGCAGCCACCACTGCACTCTCTGGTCACACCACCAGCAGTGACAACCTTGGCCTCAATATTGCATGTCAATAAGTCCAACTCGAAGTCCATTAATTGCTTGTAATGATGTTTGGGATTGACTTCCAGTGTAGCCATTTCACCTTGGGCTTTTCCCAGTTGGTGTTTCTTCAATAAAATTTCTAAATGTAATTTTATCACTGTTGTGAGCAGCAGAACAGACTCATTTTATTTGATGTACAGTTGGGTTGGCAGAACTAGGGGTTGCATCAAGCTCTCACCTTCCTCCACCCTAAAACATTGACAAGCTGAGTGTGAAGAGGAAAATTCCCTGACTTGTCACCAGCATGTATTTACCTTGGGGCAGGTGATGTGGCCTGTACCCAGTGCCATGGAGTCATGTCCTGTGTGCAAGCAGCCTGGCATGTGAAGGTGCCTTGTTTGCAGGCAGATATCAGTGGTGGTCTTGCTAGCACAGAGGATGTGGGACCGGAGTAGGACAGGCACCCTAAATTGGAGGTGCCGGTCTGTGGCCCTGTTCACCCTTCTATCACTAGATTGGAGTTCCTCTGTCTCCACAGGGAAATGGCGGGCACAGCACTTGCTGTGTGAGAGGCCCTGCTGCTTCCAGTGTACCTGCCTCATGTCAGTCCAGCTGCTTCTGTGGCTCCATGGCAAAACCACTCTGGAGAGGGCACAGCTCAGCATGTTCTCCCTCTGCCACTGCGGGCTGGGGCTCAACCCTTGCTGAGCAGACAGTGGTGGCTACTGCTGCAAGCCTGGCAGCTGTAGCTGCTGATACTACTCCCATGCCTCTGCTGGTCACTTACTGCAGAGCAGGGTCACCCAGGGCTCCTGTGGGCATACTCACACCTGTGGCTAAGCCAGCTGTAGGACTCATGTCCCTTGTTACAGCTTCATTAGGCCAAATCACTTTTATTTTTATGGGAGGATTATTCACTGATAGCTGTAAAGCCATGTAAAGATGTGGCACAGGTGGCTTCCCCTAGAGCCTGATTTTGCAAGGTCATTCATGGCTGGGTGTAAGTGCAGGTCACAGACTGGTCATGGTGCCACTGCAGTGGCAGGCCTTTTAGCCAGGGGCATCAGTGTCACTTTCATTCACCAGCTTGTGTTTTTAATTTGCATTTCTACATCTGCATTTGCTGAGGTGCTTGGGGTGCTGAGTGTTCAAGTACACTTGTACCCTGGGTGCATCCTGGGTGATGGCTTGCGGAAGCCAAGCTTTGCTTTCTTGTTTACTTGGAAGAAACTTGAGATGGGCAAGTGGCGGCATATGAGCTGTGCCTCTTTGCCTTGTGCTAATGACTGTGAATGTCACAACAGCTCCAGATTTGCCACTGGGTGGGGATCAGGTAGCAATCAGGTAGTGCTGTACAGCTTGGTTGTGTATGGTGCATGCAATTCCCTTAACAGGGTTCACAGCCCCTCTGGGCTGCAGCTGGTGGAGGGACACAGCCACCCCTTCCTCATCAGGAGTGTACAAGCACTGCTGAGCAGTAGAGCCATAGGCATGGAACGAACCTGAGCCCCTCCCTTGCAGAGCTTGGCAGGGCAGCAGCTCTCCTTGAGAATACATATCCCCTATGGGATACTGCTTGAGACACTTCCATCTTGTACAGCCTCTGTTTAGGATGCTGCAGACTTGGTGTGTGCTGGTGATTAGGGGCTGATGATGAGGTTGAGAGGGCCTGGGCCGCATAGGTCTGTCTGACCCAGCACTGTGGTGGCTTTGAGCTGCTGTCATGGTACCACCAAGCAACCTTGTGGTCTCCTCACTGTGCTTTAATTGCTGCATGTGAGGCTTTTCAATTGAGAAAAGAGTGTATTTCTCTAGTATAAGAGAACTATGAGGGTGGTGGTTGATGCTCTGCTTACCCTTCTTTTGATGTTTTGGGTTTTTTTTTAAACAAGTGAGCTTGTGAGAGCTGGAAGGTAGAATAGGAAGTCAGTCAGCCAGCCAGCCTTCTTGGGATACAAATTCTTATCGAGACACTATCCTGGGGCAAGATAAATACCAGGAGCACGAAGTGCTTTCACTTTCCCTTCTCCCCAGACAAGAGGATATTACAGGCATGGTGCAATAGTTCATTTTAAGAGGATTCAGGACACCTACATCTCCAGCTCTGTGGTCTGCAAGTTGCTTCTTGTAAGAGGCTTTTCTGTAGGATTGCGGTGGGAAGGAGTGCCTGTGTGGTACTGCCAGTCCTTGCAGCCAGGTGTGCTGTGCTGAGACTGCTGTCACATGGTGCTGGCTGGCCAGACACGCCTTTATGTTTTTGGGGTACAGATTTTTCTGTGGACAGTGCTTTTCCCAGAGCCCTCATTAAGTTGTCCTTTATATTACATGGTATCATGTTGACACCAGCACTTTATTTGACTTGGTCCCAGGAGAGTCTTGGGGAGGTCAGCAAATGGAGATGCAGGCTTTCGTTCTGCAGGGAAAGCAGCTCACCCTCCTCCTCTCCTAGGGTAGTGTTTTGGGTGCTTTGCTCTCCTGGAGTAACAGAGCCTTTTGTGCTGTTGTCTTGTTTCAGGCTAGCAAAGATGCTGTTGTAGATGACTGACCTGCTTGTGCCTCATGTGCTATGGCCCTTCATGGCCTCTGCAGAACCCAAAGGTGCTGATCTGGGCCCCAAACAGGAGAATAGTGTTTGGCTTAAGTCAGGCGCCCTTCCGGAAGTGAGAGCTCAGCTGTGCCGGGCCTGGCACCTTGCTCAGCAGCAGGCAAAACCCATCTGGAATTTAGAGAAGTATGTGAGTACTTTTCAGGATTGCAAACAGCTGCCCTCAGGGATCCCCCTGCAGCAGTCCTGCTTCTTGTGCCCACTGTCACTATGCCTCACACACCCTGATGAAGACGCCCTCCTGAACCTGTCCTTGGCCCAGTCCTGCTTGAAGCTCAGTGGGAGTGCTCTGCTGTACCGACGCTCTTGCCTCAGACCCAGGCCCTACATGTTTCCTTTCCAAAGTTCCCTGGATACTGGCTCTGCTGCGGAAAGAGTGATGCCTTCCTTGCTGATAGAGCCCTGCCTGCTGCCTGTGCTGGCAGAGGAGCATTCTGGGTCTGGAGTCAAAGGTTCTACCCTCAGCTCAGGTCAACACGCTTCCAGCTCCTGTAGGCCAGTACTTAACAACAGTTTCTTCTTACAGCTAAGTAGTGCTAAAGTGCCTTTGCTGCAGTCACTGAAAATCAAGAAGGTGAAAAACACCCACAGCTTCCCTAGTGTCCCATGGCCCTGTTCTGGGGACAGTGGAGACAGCTTCACTGGTCCAGTCCCCTCTATGACTCCTGTGCTCAGCAGTGCAACACTCATGAAGGACCACTGTTCACAGGAGGATGCTGAGAGGAGAATGCACAGCTTAGAAGAGAAGGAGTCTGAAATCAGGCTCATAGAGCCTGTGCAGCAGCTGACAGTACAGGCTGCCACACACAGCAGCTTGGGGTGCGAAGTTACAAGCTCTGGCCTTATGGACAGGGGCAGCCTGTGCAATTGGAACAGCAAGTGGGGGCAACACATCATTGAGCAGCTCACCCCAAAAGAAACCATTGTTCCTCTGAGCTTGGAGCTGGGTAGCCATCACCTTACTGATAACACAAACCTTATGGGCACCAACAGTGCCCTTGTCTGCACTAAGTGTATCGGTATCCACCTCTTGGCCTCGCACGCTGCATCTGCTGACAACAGTGCCCAGTGCCATCCTGTGAGCATTTTGAGCCCATGCAGTGGGGACCAGGTGGCAAGATCAGAGTCTCCACACCTTGCTGCTGTCTCCGAAGTGGCAGCTCAGGTGTCCACTATCCAGCTGGAGAAGGAGAAATGGTCCCAGGCTGTTCTCCTGGGAAAGCTCAAGTAAGTATAGCCAGGAGGAGGAGGAAAGATATAATGGCTTCAGCTGGGCTGACCTTGCTCATGTGCCTGTGTGTGTTGGAACAGGATGAGTTGTGAGCAGTATGGGGGTGACTGTAAAGACCGCCAAGGGCTACTTCTCCAAGGAAAACAATTCTGTGGCATCCTGGTGTGTGGAGAACCTCAGCCTGATACAGGCACTCAGGATGTTTCTGAGCCATTCTACCTTCAGACACAGTGTGGGATTACAGTGTGGTGTATCTTGCCCACTCCCCACACAGTCATGGGGGCTGTGTCTTAGAGGGGTTCCTAAAGGAACATGGAACTGATGCAAGACAGAGAGGGTGCAGGGGCACAGAGCTCCCACTAGAAGCAGGTGTACTTGTGCCTCTCTCTTTCTCACTGCTCTGTGAAGTGTTTCCCCTCGTGGTGCCCTAGGCCTCTCCATCCTTCTGTCTTGTTGTGAGTGCTTATACATCAACAGCAGAGAGGCCAGTGCTGTCACTCTGCTGCCCACATGATCTCAGGATGCCTTGTGGGCTTCTGGGTCTTTTGGTCCTAGGGAGCACACTCCTGATGTGATGTCTTTTGTTCCAGTGTCACAGCTGCGCATTCACTGCTGAAGCCAAGCCATCTCCAGGATGTAGCAGAGGAAGAACTTCCTGATGCCCTGGATGAGAGCTGCAGTCAGGAGGAGGATGAGGACAGTGAGTGCTGGTTCCTTGAAGAGGGCTGTGCACATTGCCTTGAGGTGGCAGGTGTGAGGGCTGAGTGGGAGCTGGGGGTTAGCACAGCTGTCCTCCTGTCTTACATTTTGCTGTCATTTCAGGATGACCTAGAGATTGTGCTGCACCTAAAAGCAATGTTAGCAGCAAGGAGAAAAAGCATAGATTCCCCTGGGGAGCAGGCCAAGGTTCACTACTGTCCTGCTCTAAACCCCCCATCTCGTCTCTGTGTGGGGCTGTCAGCTCTGCCCACTGCCTTGTGTTTTGTGTCACCAGCTAGTAGGAAAAGCCCAGGATCCAAGAATTTTGGGCAGCTGGGAAGGATCTGTCCTCTGGAGTATTTGCTTTCATCCCTTCCTAATTCTGTGTGCATTCACTCCTCACAGAGACAAAACTTGAGCCTGTCTCCTCTTGCAGGTGACTCAGATGCTTCCTCTGTGTGTGGTGTGTCATCCAGAGGTTTCGTGGCTCTTGTATCCAGGTTAGTAGCTGGAAAGAGTGCATGAAGTTTCTGTCTTTGGTCCTCCATGGTGACAGAGTAGAGCTGTAGCATATGGGGAATGGAGTGAAAGTAGCAACAGACTTCCCAACCAAAATGAGCTGCCTTGCTGCCCTGCAGACCAGCACTACCTATCTTGCTACAAACAGCACTCTGCAAAGTACTGAGGGTGCATTCATCACAGCAAATTAGGGGTCTTAATTCCACTGTCAGTTGCTGGGTTATGTATGCTGGATTAAATCGCTCTCGTTGCCCTGCAAATAAATTATCTCTGGGACAGAGATTGCAAAAGCACCTCAGGGCTTTCTGTTTCAGCTTTGCATCCTAGAAACAAGTCATGGAGGCTGGCTTTCTCTTTAGCTTTTGGATGGATGATTTTCTGTGGAAGACTGGTCAGCCTGTGGCCATCTGAGCCCTGCCTCTGTGACTCTGGGCAGACCTCTGTGGGACCTAGTTTTGACAATCTGCTAATGGGAGCTGGTCCTTGCAGCTGTACTGCCCCTTGCACCATTCTTTGTGGTCTGCCCTCTGACCATTTGCAGCTTTCTATCGTGCTGTGACTCAGACAGAAGATGAGGGAGGATTCCTGCAAGCAAATGTTGAACCTCGGGGTGTGAAAGTCCTGCAGAGGTGACATAAATCAGACTAGCAGCTGTTTATGGCAGGACATGGCTGGTTGGCTTCTGGGGGCAGATGGGGGGAAGCAGTGCTTGGACCTTCTGCAGTGGGGAGGGAGGGTTGTTGGCCACTTTTCTGCTTGGGCTATGTGCTGGGCTGGCGTTGAAGGTTTTGCAGCTGTCTCCTGCCTTCAGTCTGTTGCGGGCAAAAATTCTATGCCAGGGAATGTTAATGTAATTTATTGCCAATCAACAAACCTTTAAGTACCAATTCTGGTCTTGAAAAAATATATGTATACAAGGACCCTAGGTAAAACACCTTTTCTTTCCCTGTCCTGGTCTCCAACCTCTTTCCCTAGGCTAAAGTCTTGGAAATTGGGGTCAACATGTAGTGGTTCCTTTTCTTTTGTTGCTTTTTGTTCCTTAGTGGATTGCTTTGATGTGGCTTTTTCCACTGGCTGCATTGACATGTATTATATTCGTTATAAATTCTGCTTTTAGGGTTTATAACCTTAATAGATATGTTATAAATTCTATCCTTCCTCACAGACGTTAGGGGTTGCTGTGGTAAGAAGGTGTACACACTGTTGGTAAAACTCCAACCTTCTCCCCTGCAACACACCAAAACCAAGAGCTAAATCATATGTGCATTAGAGCCTCCATCCCATGAGCCTGTGGAATGGATTATTTGGTTTGTCTTGTAACAAGCTTTACCCCTTGATCTGGTAAAATGCAAAACCCACAGGTTGGCCTGTGTGTTCACTCTAAGCTCACTCCTTTGTTGCAGTCTGGGTTACTGATGTTAGTGCCTGTTGCTTGCACTACAGTGTAATGATGCAAATTTATGATACCAAGTCCAAGGCTTCCAGCTCCCCCTGTCCTCCCCATGTTGCTTTTCACCTTTAGCTGGGCACCTACTGCTTCATCTCTCCTAGGAAATGCCTGGCCCAGCCTGCTGAGGATCAGGAGAAAGAGCTCAAACCAGCTCTTGTCTGCAGTTTATTCCCTAATGTGCCTCCAACCATCTACTTCAGTACTTGGAATGAGAGAGGTGAGCTGGGGTCTTTTCCCATGATTGTGGCCAGCCTAGTACTAACAAGCAGCAGTGCTGGTGCATGGCCAGGAGCTGGTCAGCAACAGCTCCCCTTCACCTTTTGTGTCATAAGACCCAGCAATAGTGTGAGATCCAAAGGAGCTGGAGTAAAATGACAGCTGCTCCCACAACTTGGAGCATGAGTTGGCTGATACCAAATGTTGCAGCATCCTGGGTTTTGTCCAGCCATGGAATCTTGTGCTCTGT
Organism: Upupa epops; assembly: GCA_013397515.1. NCBI lineage: Eukaryota > Metazoa > Chordata > Aves > Bucerotiformes > Upupidae > Upupa > Upupa epops. The sequence goes on along the minus strand of VZRI01007034.1, from coordinate 137,596 downwards.
GGTAGTTCTGTGAAGGGATCTAACCAATCTACTCACCCTCCTCTGCAGGCCTGGGGCCTGTGCAGCCAAGCATAAGAATTTCCCTAGGTATAGCTGTAGAAAATCCAAGTACTGTGTTTATTTTCCTCTGTCCTTATATTTTTGTCTTCCTAGTGGAAAAGCTGCCTTGGAAGCAGAGGAAGCTACTGCGATGGAAAATGTGCACAGTCACGCCAAACATAGTGAAGCAAACTGTTGGCAGGTCCCACTTCAGAGTCAGCAAAAGTAAGTTGTGGGCAGCCATCAGCAACATCCAATATATCGTATCCTCCTTGACCTTTAGTCTGTGGGCACAAGAAGGCAGACTGTCCACAAAGAGCAGAGCAGGGGTGATATAGGCTTGTTACTACAGGATGCTGAGTTCCCATTTCTGCCCGTCTGAGCTTTAGAATCCAAGCTCTGAGGGTCCTGATGAGGCCTGATCTCCTTCTTGGCTTGTCCCTGCCGTGGATCACAAGGACTTACTACTGGGTTATTAAGACCTGAAGCGGTGTGTGGAGCAAAAGAGCCGTGCTCTGGCTAGTTTGAGGTGTGCCTCTAGGTGGTGCTGCCACTCTAAGGAGACTGGTACTCATCTAATGCCAGCCCTAGCACTGCTATCTTTTGGCCCCATGCACTGAGGAAGAAGCTGGAGAGTTGTCAGGGTTGGAATCTTGTTGCTGAAGATATGTGTAGGAGATGGTTGAGACTGAAATGTGTTTTGGGCTGTGGTTAGCACTGAGCATTTGCAGTTTATTTCCTGTGACTCTTTCTGCTAGCAGTTCTTGTGGAGCTGCTCTGCACAGAACATTTGAGGCTGAACAAGATCTAGGAAGCCTTTCAATCCTACATGTTCCTCTTCAGTAGGAGAGGAACTGCAACTGGCTTCAGTAACCTGTGTTAAAATGGAGGAATTAAAGCCATTCTTTTGACCCTGAGTCTGTCTAGATCCTTGAGACAATTGTGTTTGCAAGCATATGACCCACTGGGTTAACTGGAACCCACTCATAGACCTTGGTTTGGCAGCTTCACAGTAGCCACTGTTAGTGTTGTTTGATATTGCTATACTGCATCCCTGGCACATTCCTACTTACCCAAGCAGCTGGAATGCTGGTGGGTTCAGAGGGTGATGTGAGAGGCTGGTGCTTGGTCATGGGGTTCTCTGTTTTTCCTACAGAAAGCAACGACTGGCTGGGTTGCTGGGGCCACCACATGAAATCTCCCAGCTTCAGAGCTATCAAGGAGCATCAGAAGGTAGGGGACGTTTTGGGCTGACCTTTTTCACATGCATGGAGAGCATGTTTGGAGCAATTTAGGTATCCCTGTCTTCAAGGCCTGGTGTTGGTTGTGCCGGCTGTCCCTGCAGTGTCTTTCCACAGTGTAGCTGCTGCCATTCCCGTGGTGGCAGAGGAGCCCAGGAGACTGGTTGCAGCTGGGTGAGCACTGCTGCTATGAGCATCACTCTTGTACAGATTGAGGCTGTATCAAAGTTGTGTTCACTTAGTGAGCTCATCTAAATTCAGTCACTGTTCCTTAAAGCAGTCCTTCCTCTGGCAGAACTGAATTTTAGGTCCAGTGCCCTTCCTGTCAGTGCAGCCTGGCAGAGCCTTTTGGATCACAAAGGTTCAGGAGTGGTCCGTGGCTTGGGGAATGCACAAAGGACCAAAGGTTTGGTAGCTGTCATGCAGGCATGTTTGTTCTGGAATGACATGAAGCTCCAAAATACCTGGTCTTGAGGCAACACCCAGGCTGGGAAGCTAGCAGCATCTGGCCCCCTTCCTGGCCTGCTGTGGGGTCTTTCTGTCCTCAGATCTTGTGCTGTGTGGGCAGGACTCTAGCATACAGCTTAGAAGCAAAACGGGTCGGAGGATACTGTAGGAAGCTCACAGGCTGAGGTTTAGTGTCCTGTGGCTGATCAGACATCAGAACGGACAAGGTGGCAGCTGCTGGTTTGTAGCCAGTGTGGGTCATTATGCAGGTGTGTATTCCTGCAAAGCTTCAGGAGAGGGTGGGTCCTGTCTTTGTGCAATGCTGGGAAGGGAGCAAAGAGCATTACCCTTCACCGTGTTCAAAAAGGAAGTGTCCTCTATCCAGGGAGTAGTAAGTACACAGAGAGGTTGATCTCACAATGTATGGATTCCTTTACAGCTAAACCACTTCCCTGGTTCATTTCAAATTGGGAGAAAGGACCGTCTGTGGCGCAACCTGTTGAAGATGCAGGCTCGCTGTGGGAAGAAGGAGTTTAACTTCTTCCCCCAGTCCTTCATCCTGCCCCAGGACATCAAATTACTCAGGAAAGCATGGGAGGAAGGAGCCAGCCACCAAAAATGGATTGTGAAGCCAGTAAGTGCACAGCAGAGCGCTATCCCACCCCACTGCAATTGCAGGGAAAAGACCTTATCCCTTCTTGTTTCCATTTTGCAGCCAGCATCAGCAAGAGGCATTGGTATTCAGGTCATACACAAATGGAGCCAGCTCCCTAAAAAGAGACCGCTGCTGGTACAGAGGTGAGTGAAGAAGTGAAAGGTTGAGGCATAGCCTGGAACTTCAAGGTGGTAGTCTCTTGGGTGGGTTTAGGCCCTCTGTCATTATGTGGCAGAGCAGAAGTGCCTGATTTGCATCTGGAAACTTCTTGACTGCTTGGATGTGATGCTGCTGCTGGAAGTCTGGCTCTGTCAGCTGTAGCTGAGCTTACTGGAATGCTGCTGTCACTGTGTGGATTTTTGAGGTCTCAGTGGCATTCGTATAAGCCCATCTACAGCTGACAGACCCAGACTTCCAGTTCCACAGTTTTTCTGGATCTTCTTTGTGACAGGTGATAAGCTTTGGCTCTCCTGTGATCCTTTTCTCACTGCTTTGTATGCTGGGTTTGGCATCCTTGGAGGCAAACAATGTTGCTTAGCCAGCATCTGCAAGTCCTAGGGAAGAGGGAGCACCTTGCAAAGATTTGGTTTTATCCAAGTTAGAATGGGTCAGTAAGAGCCACACTGTGCATTGATGTTTGTCAAAGGTTTTTCTTGAAATAGGATTTTCAGAATCTCATTCTGGAATCTTCCTTCTATTTCTGTAGAGTAATGGAATAGCTTTCTGGGAGGATACTTGTGAGGGTAGGAAAACCATCAGTGTTTGGCAGGCAAGGAAATGCTGTGTTGGCTTGTCTGTTCTCCCTGCCTGCTCCTCTGCAACACAATAAGCTTTCCTGTGGAAAATCGTGAACTTCTAGGCTGAATAATCAAATTATTTGGATGAAAAGTCTCACATTTCTGCTCACTGAACCAAACCATCTGTGGCCTACTGTGTGTCTTAGATGTTCCTGAATATTGTGATCAGACTTGTGGGTGTGAAAAAGCTACTGTGCCTTAGTGCTGGGGAAAATATTTTTAAAATGGAACAGAGCAGAAGGGAATACTGCTCATGTGCTGCAGGGTCTCCTGGTGCACAGGAGAGCTTTTTTTCATCTCATTTTCACTGTTACACACTTAACTGGGAAATGTTGCTCAGAAGGTTTTCTCCATTTGATTCCCTTTTTTTACTGAGCTTTCTGAGGGCTAGAGACATTCCTGCACACACAAATTATAACACTCCCTGGTGCTTGCTTCCCTCTGCAGATACTTGCACAAACCCTACCTCATTGGTGGGAAGAAGTTCGACCTGAGGATCTACGTTTATGTCACTTGCTATGATCCCCTCAGAGTCTATCTGTTCAAGGACGGATTGGTTCGTTTTGCTAGCTGCAAGTAGGTTGCGTGGGATTGTTGTGCTGGGGGGCTGCCTCAGCATTGAGTCACCTGTGGCTGTGGTACTCTCCTCTGCTGAGGCAGGAGGGATTCATTCCCTGTACAGTGATGCTTAAAACTGTAGCTTTCTTGCTTCAGAAGCAGGCTGGAAACACTTTGGATCACTGCAGGTGGCAGTGTTGAAAGGGGATGTGAGAAGGTGCTTCCTTCATCCACTTTTTCCAAGGGCATGCTCAACTCTGTTAAAGTAGTTCTTGATGTCTGCTGTCTGTGCTTCCTACTGCATGAGAACCTTGGACTGCTCCAGTCCCTCAGCCTTTTTCCTTACTTTTTGCTCCCATCTTGTCTTAAGGGCATGCTCTGAGGGTAGGGCTGCAACCCACTACATTAAGCAGCCTCTCTGTGTCTCATGCTTTGTCCTATCACCACTGGGCCTGTGGGGACAGAGAGACCAAGGCCTCCTGGGGAAGGAAGGAAGCAAGCCTAGTGGGTGGCCAAGGGTGATCTGAGGAGCTGGCCTGCCCCATGGACCTGGAATCAGTCAGTTCAAGTTCTGACTGCTTGTGTTTCTGTTGCCTCCTCCAGGTATTCCTCTTCAATGAAAAGCCTCAGCAACAAGTTTGTGCATTTGACCAACTACAGTGTGAACAAGAAGAACACAGAGTACAAGTCCAACTCTGATGAGACTGCTTGTCAGGGACACAAATGGTAAGTGCTGCTTTTGGCACACAGCAGCTCTTTCTATTGCCTAGTAAGTCAGCCCTTTTCAGTATTCCTACCCAAAGCTCAGAGATGTTTCCTGTATCATCTGCTTATGCTTGGGGAAACTGGAGGAACAGAGTGATTTTAACATGGGTTAGTGTCAATGGAATCTGGGCAGCCTCCCTGGCTTGTGACTCATCTTGGCCGCTGCTGCTTGGGCTGGGGTTGCCATTCATCCTGCCTATGTCTGTCACATTCCCTGCTTCCATTGCTGATCTAATCTGTTCTCATTCATCCCCTTGACCTATTGTGGGGGCAATGAGATGTGGTTAAATCTGAGTTTCTGCTGTCAGAACTTGAATGGCTAATTGTGATGCTTAAATTAGCTAGGTGGGAGTTTCTGCCTGTCTCACTTTTGACCTCCCTGTGGAGGCAGAGAAATGGACAGTCCTGATGCAAAATGGATAATTTATGTGCTGCTTTGTGTAAATAGGAGCAACAGTGCCATTTCTAAGCTTTTGGGAGGAACTGTCTTGTCTTGCAGGAGTTCCTGTTCCCTGCTATCCCATGTGTGGGCTCTTCCAAGACCCAGACACTTGCTTCTGATTAGCCAGTGGAGTTTTAACTCTATTAACACTATTTTTAAAATAGTGCAGGATAGAGTTCTCAATTCAAGGGCCTGGGCAGAGCTACTTTGTTTCAAATAGAACTGCACAAGGTGCTTTGCTATGGTAGGATTGCCCTTCTCAGATCTAGACCTGCTGTACAGCAGCCTGTTTCTGCATTGGGACTTTGAGAAGGGTTTACTGCCTCTCAGCAGTTGAAATTTCATGGGGGTGGAATTGTGTGGGTTTTCGGTACTTGCATTCAAAGTTGGCTGCTTCCACATTCAAGATGAGAGTGTCTGTAATACACTCCGTCTTGTATGCAGGAAGCATGACCTTTAGATTCCTGGCCATTAGCCACATGTTCTCACTTGAGCAACATCTGAGCATCCTTGGCTCAGTGTCAGGGTAACTTGCAGCACTTACCATGTTGTGGGAACCTCCCATAAAAACAGAGGTGCTCCACCTTACCATCTTGTTAACCCACATATTTAGAAAATGTTTTTCCATCCCTGAAGCGTCAGTGGAATGGCTCTAGCTAAAAGATGCACAGGAGTCTTTCTGGATTCCTGCTAAGCTGCTTTGCGGTGCTGTGGGGGAGGGCCTGCAGGAAGGGGAGGTTTGTTGAGGACACAGAAGGAGAGGGAAGAGAAGATCTGGGCCTGCCTTACCTTGTTCATGTGATAATATTTGACTTAGTACTCCAGGGCTGGTATAAGTCTGTGACTGATTGATGGTCCTAGTACCTTGGGCCTACAGGGACAGGAGCCATGCTAGGGAGTACAACGACAAGGAGCTGAGGGGTCTCAGGATGGTGGAAAGATAGCTGTGTCAGGGAAAAACTTTGACAAGGTTCTCCTGTGCTGCTTTCAGTCCCTTAGCAAGGCTGGGCAGCAAGGGGTTACAGAGTTACCTCCTTTGCTTTCTTTCTCCCAGGGCACTCAAAGCTCTCTGGAGTTACCTGACCCAGAAGGGAGTTAATAGTGAGGCCATCTGGGAGAAGATTAAGGACATCGTTATCAAAACTATCATTGCGTGAGTCCTGTCCCCTCTTGCTCTATGTCAGGCTTTGGGCTGCACCCTGGCTCTCCATTCCTGTCTCAGCCCAGTCCTTTTGCCCTTAGTCTAAATGCTGCCACCACAGTTGACTTGTTTCTCTCAGGATTCTTCCTTCTAGCCTGTTACTTTTGGCTCATACCACAGTAGCTGCAGTGGATAAACAGACCTTACATGTCCTGGGCCTGCTTGCAGTGCAGGGTGGGCGACCTGAAGGGTGTGGAGTACCCAAGCCTCTGCCCAGCTTGTTTGGGGTGCCTGAGAAGAGAAGTCCAGTGTTGCAAGATCAGCCTTGCATTTGGAGGTGGATGCTGCCCAGTAGAGCAGTGATGCTTAGGATTCAGGGATGGATCACTGTTCACTGCAGCAGCCCACAGACCTGTGTTGGTCTGTCAGCCCACTCACTCCCCCAGTGTGTGGCTGCATATGCACTCAGCAGCATGTGCTGTGTACAGATAGAGCTCTGATTTCCAGTTGCTGGAAATGATTAATTTTTCCTTGGCTTGTAGATCTGAGCCCTATGTAAACAGCCTGGTGAAGATGTATGTGCGACGGCCATATTGCTGCCATGAACTGTTTGGGTTTGATATCATGCTGGATGAAAACCTCAAGCCCTGGATCTTAGAAGTCAACATCTCCCCAAGGTAAAGCAGATTTCAAAGCGCAGCAAAGTGGGTAACAGCCTTTCTTCTTTTACTACAGTGTATTTGGCTTGTGATGTGCTCTGCACCCTGTGCTGAAAGGCTGTGGGCTTTTCTGACTGCAGGAACCTAAGTCCTCCATGTCTGCAGCTCAGAAAACTTTCCTGAGCATGTTCCAATGAGAACCAGGGAAGGACATGTTAAAAAAGGAAGGCCAAGGAGGGATGTGTCATATAAGAAATATGTGATAGCAGAGATTTCTTTGTTGCGTGGGCAGATGGGATCAGCAGCTCCACTGCCTAGTGCACTGTTTCTTGCTAGCTGATGGCACCCAGCTGAGTGGTGTTGGCTGTGAGGTCAGACCAGGAGTTGTAGCCTATCCTGCATACAAGAGTGAATGGGTCTGAGTTGGACACAGGGCTCTGAGGGTGGACTTGCTGATTTCCAGCAAAGAACGAGGTGAAGAAATTAGCCATTTCAGGGTAGGGCTGGCAGGAGCCCCATTCTAAGAGTTGTTGTCAGGATTTTTCTCATTGTCTTATAGCTGTCAGTGACAAGGTGAGAGACAGGCTGGTGTTTGTATCCCAGTCAATATTAACCCAGGGAGTGGAGCCTTAGGCTCTACAACTCCATTCTGGCACTCAGACTGGTGTGATACTTCCTCCTTGCAGCCTCCACTCCAGCTCCCCACTGGATGTAAGCATCAAAGGCCAGATGATCCGGGACCTCCTCAACCTTGCTGGCTTCGTTCTGCCCAGCACAGATAGCAAAACCCCAAAGCCACAGACAAGAAGTGACTCTACCTGCAGGTCAGTCGTCTGTCAGAGAGCCAGGCTTTTCTCTTGTGATAGTTTCATCTGGGGGTTACTTGCAGCCCAACAAATGTTGTTTTCTATGCTACTGAGTGCCTGTGCTTGCTGGTCCTTCAGCAGTAGGTCTGAGGAACTCGCATCAGTGGGTGGATATCTGGTTCCTGCAGCCTCTTCAAGGCAGAGGGATTTATACCCTGTCTGAGTGGCTGGAAGTGAGATCAGCATACATTGTGCTTGCTCTGCTGTTAATTGAGCCATGCTTTCTCTAGCCTGCCTCTGCCAGAACTAAGATGATGATGAGCCACACTGGTTTTGCCTGGGGTTTGGGTGGCTGTGTTGGGGCTGGGTTTGCTTACCTTCTGCCCCAGGGCTGGATATGCTGCTGCCTCGAGCAAGAGAAGCACCTGTTATTTTGCAGAAGGTGGAGTGATCTGTTACCTAAACAGGACTACAGGTATAAGTGGCTGTAGACCTGTTGGTAGGGGTGTGCAGAGTCTTATCTTGAAGCTAGCGTGACTGTTTTCTACATAAGGCTACTTCTAGGGTGTGTGCCCACCCAGGTCCCTGATGCTTCTGTTTCACCACAGCTTGGGCTTACGCTGGTTTCACACCAGATGGTGGTCCTGTCCCCTCTAACAGAGCAACTGCTGGCTGTATGTCACTGAAGAAGCCACTTGCTGGGGTGAGCAGCAGCATACAGTGATGTGTGGACACACAGAAACATGGAACTCTTGCCCTCCGCCTGCACTGTGCCTCCCGTGAGGGGAGAAGCTTGGAGCATGGGCTTGTTCCAGCTGGGGAGCACTCGCCAGCTTGTCTGCGGCGCTTTGATCACACGCTTGTTTGGAGCTTGTGACAGAGGTGCTGAAGGGCAGGTGTCCTCAGAGGAACATGCAGGGGATTAAGCAGATCCTTGACATGGTTCAGATAATGCATTACCAGAGCTCCTCTATCCAGGGGCAAGCTTGCTTAACCATGTGTTCTACCTTGGGAAGGATATGAAGTGGGTTTTTTTACATGTGGGAGTAATTTCAGTAGATCTGCTAAGTTCCCCAAGTACCTTGCAGCATGTCCTTGAGGCTCTGCTCTCCCTGTTTTGGTCTACACACAACTGATTTTATTTTTTCTAGCAGCAAAACAAATGTTACATGTTGATAGAAGGCTTAGAAGGTGTTGAGCAAGCATCTCTCTGATATTGGCATCTACAAATTGTTCATTTGGGTGCTTAGAAAGTTCAGATGGTTGTGGATCAGATTGTACAAAAGGTCAGGGTTTCTCATGGCCTGTAGGTGTGGTGCTGAATTAGGATTTTGAGAGTTTTTGGATGTTGCAGAGCAAGTTTTCTATGTAACAGTTCTCTTTCCTTGCAAAGTATCACCAGTGAGTGCTTGTATCCCCAGCTCTGAAGTTATAATTAGGAAGCTGCGTTCTAAGCAGATGAAAACGTGAGATCCCACCAAGCTTCAAGTGCTGGCAATTGGATCATGGTGTGTTGCTGGCTGTCTTGCACCCTATGTAGGGGTGAAGAGATGGTTCACCTTTTGAGTGAAGAAGCACCAAAATATGCCTTTTGCAAGGAACTGGCAGGAGCCTCCCTGTTCCCCTGCCCACATCCTTCCAGGGTCATGTGGTAATGCACACAGCTATTGATCTGTCACTCATCTCAGAAGTAGTGAATTTGTGGAGAAAACATTTCCTGAGGCAGTCATTGCTCTCTCAGTAACTGCTGGGAGCAACTCTATCATGACAAGACTTTTCTTTGTTTAAATATTCTACTGACTCTTCTTATGCCCTCAGTCTGGGCAGTGCTTTGAAGGAGAAGCTCAAGCCAGCATCTGAGCATTTCATAGCTGAGAAGATAAAGAAGACCTATTACTTGACACAGAAGATACCTGACCAGGTATGACACTATCTCCTTTGATAGTGGCACCATCCTGCCAAGCCACTGTCTCAAACAGTCCCACCTCTCTGAATTGTACTCCTCTGTGGGGAGAGATGTTGAGGAATGTTTGGGCTCCAGTGGGTTACAAGATAGCTGGTCGGAAGTAAATGTGGTTTGCTTAAGACACTTCTGTAATGGCTCATCTTTATATAAAAATAAGCATGTGCTGCAGGGCACCTAGTCTCCAGCACAGTCTGAGCACTGCCTGTTTCTTCCACTTGTCTGCAGTCTATTACAGACTTTGCCTGCTGACCCCCTGCAGGTGGGCCGGGACACTTGCCTTGTATGCCACCTGGCAGTGTTGGTAAGAGAGGCTGGGCTGCAAAAGTGGACATCTCCTCAGCTCTGTGCAGTACTGATGTCACCACTGAGCCTAGATTTCTTCATTTACCATGTGGTCTGCATCTCTGAAATCTCAGACACATGTAGACCTCTGCAAGAGTGGGAAGTGGGACCAACAAAATAGTTCACTTCTTCCTGACCCTGGGTTGCTCTTGTCTGTAGGATTTTTATTCTTCTGTCTTGGACATCCTGACCCCAGATGATGTTCGCATCTTAGTGGAGACAGAAGATGAATATTCCCGGCGGGGACAATTCGAGCGAGTCTTCCCTACCCACATCTCCACACGCTACCTGCGTTTTTTTGAGCAGCCTCGTTACTTCAACATCCTAGTGACCCAGTGGGAGCTCAAATACTACTTGAATAAACACAAAGGTAAAACTCTTTGAGAGCCTGGCACAGTCACCTGAGTCAAGCTGTCTTTCTGCTGCAATTGTGGGAGGCTTCTGAGTTAGGCATGTTGAGGGAGAGCTGCCTGCCTGTACACTAGCCATAGGAAATGTGTTATTTTCTCAGACTGCTTCAAATGCTACAGAAAGCTTATTCTGAGCTGATCAGAGGTGCTGACTGCTCTGGTAAACACAGCCCCAGCACACTAGGACTGAAGTAAGCTGGGATTCTGCCTTCAACCTGTAGCTCTGGCTTCTTATTATGTTCCTCTTTAGAGAGAGAAACAGCTGGAGTCACTGGGCTTTGCACCTTACAGGTGATCTGTGAAGTGAAGGAAAAATGGGACCTATTTCATGCTATCCTGCTGCTTTTTAACTTATGAAAATTTGACAGCGTGTGCAGAGAAATTTTCCCTGAACACTGAAGTTCTAATTATCATTTTCCCCTTCCCAGAACACAACTCTGTATTTTCATAAAAAACATCCTTTAATGAGGCATGGCTGGGCTGGACCCAGGGGCCTGGTCTTGCCCAGGGTTGCCTCTGTTAGGGCATCAATAGAGGCTATTTAGGACAGAGAAGGAATGAGGTGAAGTCTAGTGTGAGGGATTAGAGGACATAAAAAATTTTCTCAGGCCTTTCCATCCAGTATCTGATCTATCTTCTGCAGGACCTGGCCCTCTACTAAGACAATTGTTAGTCTGCTCCTAGCCTGGCTGGCATGCAAAGAGATTAAAAAAAAAAAGCTTTTGTCACTTTTCCCTGGTGTTAAAGCACATACCAAAGGGGTCAGTAACAGTCTTTCACAGAGGGACAGTAACCTCATAGCCCTCTCCAGCTGCGCTGTCAGCATGTGTCATCCTTTCCTTTGCTAATACCTTTGCTGGATCCTCTTCTGTCAGTTAGAAGAAAGATCTTGTCATCATCTGCACTGAAGTGCTGCCCTGAACTTTGCCACAGCAGCCAGGGTCCTGGTTCCCCTTCCACGAAACAGCCCAGTGAACAGATTTGCTCTGCTCCCTCACTGCTCTTCACCTCTGAGGCTCTCACGGGCCTCCCTCCAGCCCCCTCCCATTCACCTATGTTCCACACAGCCCTCCTCCCTCCCCTGCCAGCAAGGTCCTGTGCATAGAGCTGGGGCAGGGCTGCCAAGCCACCCTGTTCCACTCAGCCTGCAACATGTAGGGGTTTTTTTCCAAGGTCCTGGGGCTTGTTGAAAGGTCATTGAGAAGTAGAGTGTGGACAGCAAGGACTCCTCCTATAGCCAGGGCTGGTATCATATAGCAAACCACAGTAACCCCAGCTGGATAGCATCAAGTTCCAGGCCATTGGTTTTCTGGATCTTAAATCTCAAGGCACCTTAGCTTGTGCTACGGCTCTGTGACTTTTGAAAAAGAAAGGAAAGGAGCAGTCCTGGAGTTGAGTTAGTAGAAACCAGGGAACTTTGTTGTAGTGGAGACAGCTACCAGGAGGCCTTGGAGCCTGTTCAGTACAGTTGGATGGACACATGGTTCTGCTTCCTAGTGACCTCTCTGTACTCTGGGACAGCATGTCTTGTGTGTGACTAGAGGAATAGGCCCTTTCAATCACACCACTGGTGATCTCAGTTCATGCCAACCTAACCCTCTTGTCAGGGATGGAGACCAGGTTTCAGTCCACATAATGCTCTGGATGGATCTATTTTCCTAGGGAGGAAATTATGTTCTGGGATGATGCTGATTGTTGGTACTGTGCAAGTAAGAGGTTGCCTGAGCTGCCCTCCTCTAGGAAAGAGACCAGTGACAGCAAAGCTGATCTACATTTGCACTGTAGGAACTACTGCAGGTGCAGCCCAAATCATGTGCTGCTGTTGGCAGGCACCGGTCTCAGGGGAACACACAGTCTGGTCTAATTTGGCAAATCCCATGTTGCCCCAGTTTTCCTGTGCAGCTGATCCTACTGCATCGTGTGTCTGACTCCTTGGGAAGAAGGCAAGTGCTGCGACAGGCCATGTGCTGGCTCTTGCTGATGTTTACTTGTACAAAGGGTGAACGCCCTTGGTTTACCCTGTGTTTGCTGGGGCTTGGGCATGTGTTCAAGTAGTTACTGCATAGCATGTGCTGCTTGGGAAGTTAATTCCATGCAGCATATTTGTGGTCCCTAAGTTTGGAAGGCTTAACTCTGCAAACTTTGTTGCTGATTCTCGCTTCTCTTTTCTGCACCTTTGCAGGTCTGGAACTGCTGAAGAAGTGGTGTGTCAAAGGGTACCACGCTGGGGCAGGGATGGATTTGGCCCAGATGGTGCGTATGGCTGTGGGTAGGCTAGTGAGAGGTGACTGTTTGCTTGGACAGAGTTGGTCAGAGATCCTGCTGCTTTCTGTAGCTCCTGCCCTACCTGTTTATCTTCTTCTTTCCTCTCTGCCAAGGCCTTTATGAATCTGGAAGAAACCAGACTTCTCTCTCTCCCACTAACATGAAGTCCACACAGTATATCAGATCTGCAAGTATTTTGCAACCAAATATCTTTGAGCACACTGGGCACAGCCTTACATATTTGGAACCTGGCCTGCCCTTTGTTCCCCTCCATGAGAGTGCCATATCTCTCTGCCACTGCTGTGCCTTAGCAGTAGGCTGATCCAGTGAAAGGAATGCACTCTTTTGACTCCAAGATGCTCTGCTCCCACTTGCAGCAGAAGGGTTCATTAAGCGAGAGCAAAGACTGCTCTGTTTGCTATTCTGGGAATAGTCTGATGGCAGCAATGATGCACAGCAGAGGCAGTTCAAGCTGAAGCACACTAGGGCAGCCTATGGCAGAGCACAGAAGGCTTGAGGGATTTTTGCCATGATTTAAATAGCCATTTGGTTGTTTTCTGTTTGTTCTCCTTCTGCAGTGGTCATTGCTAAAGTCTTTCTTCCTTCAGAAGAGCAGTGCTCAGTCAAACAGCTTCAGCAAACTGGAACTGGGCAGGCTGGGGTGAGTTTGCACTGGCTGTGACACACATGTTCAGTGTGGCTTTAGGACTGATGTCCTGAAAAAGAACTGGCAGCAGAGAAAGCAGCTTTGTTTAAGGGAAGAGAAACAGGTTGGCTTGCAGTCTCTGAAGCCAGCCTCTGTTCTCTGCAGAGCCAGCTGGTAGGGCTGGCATGATGTCTGCATGACTGGGCCTGTCTCCTTGTCACTGTATGTGCAATTCGGATGGGAATGAGGCCCAGAACAGCTGGACTTGTTGGTATTTGGGGTTGTCATGATCAGGACATGCTGACAAGACGTTCTACTCGGGGACCTGCACCACTTTTGTGGGCTCTGATGTAGCCAGCAGTGAGCAGATGCTCTTGGTCACAGCAGGATGCTGGGGGTGCAGTAAAGTCCTTCAGGTCTGCTTCTCTATGTAAAGCTGGGCTGGAGAATGAGTGCTTCTGACCCTGACAACTTTCTGCAGAGGGTTGGAGGACTCGGGTTCATCTGTGTGAGCTGGAGGGCAGGTACACTCCTGGTCTCCTTAGCACGGCTTCTCTGTCCAGGCCAGGATGGAGGTGGGTTTACTTGCAGACAAGTAAGATCAAGACGTGACCATAAAGTCCTATCAGTATCTTGAGTGTCTATTTGGATGAATAGAACTGCCTAGGATGAGAAATGGCGTAGGTGAGTCTGTGTATAATGATACTGCAGATTAATGTTGCGCTGTGTCCCACTTAGTCCTTTTTCACTGTCCCTCAGCAGTAGAGTATCTGCTTTCTCCTGCAGCACAATCCTCCCTTCAGCTGGTGAGAACCTTGTGAGATGCCTGGAGACGAGCCCTGCTCAGAGCTTACCTCTCAACAAGTGCACTGGTAGATCCGCCCGGGAACCTGCTGGCTGCCTCTTGGACACTGCTCTGATGGTGTGACCAGGCAGCTGCTCTCCCTCCCCAGGGATATCTCAGCCTACCTCAAAGGAAGATACAGGAGCTGTCTCTGGAGAGCAAGGACTGTGGGAGACCTCTGTTCGCATTTATGCTTGTGGGGCTGGTTTTTAGAGAGGGGTGGGTATTTTACTGGACAAAGTGGAAGGCTGTCTGAATTCCATTTTTGAAACAAATGGCAAGGTCTGGGAAAGTGGGGTTTGTCTGGTCTTTATCCAGGGCTGCTCTTAAAGCCTGATGTGGTAGTGGTGGTTTATTTGCTGCATGGGAGCTGTCTGAGCCTGGTGTCAGCCTGGCCTTTCTGGTCCCCAACCAGCATGGTACGAGCTGTTGTTCACCTGTGTGCTCCTCCTGAGCTGCCGGGAGCTGTTGCCTCTGCTCTTGTCATGGTGCATCTGGCCCCTGGAGAAGTGTCTACAGACAACACCCCACACCTCTGGAATAAGCAAGGCTTGGGACTTCCAACCAACCTATTTCATCCTTTTTGAATGCCTGTGCCAAAATCTGCCCTGTCCTCCTGTAGCTTCAGGGCCTGGGGGAACACTGGTCTTGTGCATTGCTGATCTGGGCTTGTGCATCACTGATTGAGTGACCACAAATGTAGCTTCGGTTTGTTGTGGGGAGGGTAGGGCTGCCAGGAACGGAGCATCCTCTTGAGGCTGTCTGCTCTCCCGGATGACCTGCAGCATGCATTTAGGGACTGCAGGCTGGTGCTCTTCCGGTCTCTGCTCTCTATTTTCTTTCTCAAGGATTTATATTATACACTAAACTGCTCTCCTGGTCCCCATGTGCCTCCATTTCCCTGACCTGTTTGGTTCTGTGGGGCGGTTCAGCTCTTCCCATGCTTTGCTTTGCTGGGCTCTGGTATGGGAATGGTTTTTGCCACCAGTCTGCCACTAGCCTCTCCTTCCTGGATCTGGGGGTTCTTGCTACCCCATAGCTGGTAAGTGTGTCCCATGGCCTCTCAGCAGGGGAAGGAAGGGTTGAGCCCCCTTCACTGTCCCTTGGCAGTTATGGGTTGTGTCTTCTAGCCTGGGAGGGATATGCTGGACCCTTAGAAGGGTAGTTTGGGGCCAGGGCAGGTGCTGGCCCACGTGGGCTGTGGGTCTTGCTGAAAGGCCTTACCTCTGCTTTCCCTGCAGTCCCCGGTGGCTCATAGCTGGGCCCTGTTTCTCCAGTCTCCGTGGCGACAATCTCATCGTTCCTCGGCTTCTCTCCAGCACCTGAAAATAGCTACCGAAAGTGGAGATGCCTGTTTCTTCCCTGCTGCCAGCACCCAGCAGTGTCCAGGCTAGAGCCAGGCTCAGCACTCCTGCATGGCTGTGGAGCAAGGGCCACAGGGTAATGGGATGGCTGCTCTGTCCTTGTGTCACCCCAGTCCTGCTGGCCCATCCCCAGCACTGAGCCCTCTGCCTTTTCCCTCTTCTTGCTTCCTACCTTGGGGTAGCTTTGCACCCCATCATGGCCAGAGTCCAGCTATCCCCTTCAAGTCAGCCAGAGGCGCTTTGTCCTTTTGGCCTGGCAGCCACCAACTCACTCACCCACGGCTGCTCCCAGGCTAGCACAGCAGCTGGCTGAAGAGTTATTTGAACCTTCCTGAATTAGAAATGGAGCAAGTAGAGGGTGGGCAGGAGAAAAAGGTGCCTCTCCGGGTTCCCCATGGCACTGAGACTTAGGGTGGCTGGGGATAACTGAACCATAATGGGACTCTGGTCAAGGCTGCAACATCATGGGAGGGGAGTGGGAGCCCAGAGCTGCTATCGAGCCCCTGCTGACACCTCCCTAGAGCAGTGTGGGGATGCTGTGCCCTCTCGGACACCCCCCACCCCCNCGGCTGGCACGGCCCGTGACACCCTATCTGCCAGGGCCCCGCTAGCCGCGGGCCCAGAATAGCAGTGCTGCCCTGCAGTCGGCATGGAGCGGCTCTCCGGCCCCACGGCGTCCGAGGTACCGCCGGGGCGGCTGGTGGGTCCGGTTCGACAGCCCCTCGCTTGGGGACAGGTCTCCCAGGGGTGGGGATGTGCGGGGGGAGATTGGCTGTCTCCTTCACACGTCTAGGCAGCCCTGGGGTCGAGGAGCCTGGCCCGCCTGCCCATCCCGACTGTCCCCAGCCCCTCGGGAAGGGGGGGAGGCGCGTTGGGGCAGGATCGCCCCCTTCCCTGGGCTGGCCCTGGGTTCCCTTAGGGAGTGGTGCCCTTGTCTCTGCCACACCGGGGTAGTCTGTGAGCGTTGCCCCTGCGCGCGGGCTGGTGGACTGCAGCTTCTTTTCCCACCCCAGACTGTCCTTTTGCTGCGGGGTGGGGAGGACACTGGGGGGCTGAGGATGCGAAGTGCCTCTGGGGCAGCAGGACCCCGGGGAGCAGGTGCGGCTGGCGGGGCTCCCGGCACGGGAGGAAGCGGCGCCGGGATTTACACCTTGGTGTCGGAAGAGGGAGAGTATAGGTGCGGAGCCGCTGTGGATGCACCAGGCCCCGACGGCGGAGAGAGGAGCCGGGGAGTCCTGCTCTCCCCTACTTTGACTCGCGGACCTTCGCTGCCCCCCAGGAAGGGGAATCCTGAGCTGGAGCCATCAGCGGGGCATCAGGCTCTGGGGGTCCTGGACGGGCGAGGGGATCGGTAGAGTGATGGGGGCTGAACTCCACACCCCAAAAAGATGGTCCCCTCTGTCCGTCTCGGTGCTGGCCAGGGCAGTCGGGTGGGTGCATCCAGCAGCCATGGGAGGGGGGAGAGGTCGGGCTGGCTCCTGCTGACCCTCCGTCGCTGTGTGTCCCTTCAGGTGACGGTGCTGACTGCCACTGCCCGCCCTGAGCAGGAAGGTGAATATTGGGCAACGCCTGTGCATGAGAGGTGGCGACGGGGGGGGGGGCTCTGGTTCACTCACGCGATGAACCAATTCTCTGTCCACTATATCTTTGCCCCTCGTTGCTCCACTCCTCAGCTACTTCCCAAGAAGTTCCCAGTGCCTGTCAGGCTGGAAAGGCACAGTGCTGTGTGCTGCCCCTGTGGAGTGGGGAAGGGGACAAAGTCTGTGGGGAACACCTATTCCCACAGCATCTCCCCACACCACCCAGACAGGAGGGCACTGAAGCCAAGCAGCTCAGCTTACTGGCCAGGGCTGCATTGGGTTTGCCCACAGGGTTCTCCGATGCCCTGTGCCCCAGAGAGGAGGAGGATGAGGAGGAAGACGACAGGAAGGGGACCCCTAGACCTGTCACCTTTACACTGGGCAATGAGGTGCTGGGACTAGGACCAGAGACTGAGTTCCAAAGCCCAGATGCTGAGGTCTACATGCACTTCCTGAGGAGCCACTGCTGCTACGATGCTGTCCCCACCAGTTGCAAGCTCGTCGTCTTTGATACCTCCCTGGAGGTGACAAAGTGGGGGATCAGAGTGGATGGGAGCGGGAGGGAGCAGGTTTGGGGACCTCCTGACCCTTTTCCACTCTGCCAGCAGATCAAGAAAGCCTTTGTGGCACTGGTGGCCAATGGCGTTCGTGCTGCTCCGCTCTGGGACAGCAAGACACAGAGCTTTGTGGGTGAGTGCCGACAGTGCCTCCTGAGGCCATCACCTTCCTGGCATTGAGGGTCTGGGCAGCGCTGCCAGCCCCACATATCTCTGCAGGGATGCTCACCATCACTGATTTCATCAACATCCTCCACCGCTACTACCGCTCACCCCTGGTGAGTGTAATGGGGAAGGGCATGTGGGACAGGGCAGGGATTGACTGTACCCAACCCTCCCGGTCCCATTTTCTCTTTCCTGGTCCCTTCTTCATCACTAGCCCGTGATCAGAATGCTCTGGGCTAACACAGCATCCACTTGGTAACCCTCTGCCTGGCATCCAAGATATGATCCCTGTGATGGGTGGGATGGCTTGGGATGGGGGCAAATCTCGAGTCCACTCAGTTCCCTGTGGAGCCATCATAACCAGGGCATCTCTCTGTCCTCAGGTTCAGATCTACGAGGTGGAAGAGCACAAGATTGAGACCTGGAGAGGTAAAAAACTGGGGGCCATGAGTGTGGGTGGGCTAGGGGTGTCACACAGAGGGCACTTGCCTAGGTGCAGGACTGCATGAGAGTTGGGTCCCCCAACCCTCTCTACCCTCTCTCCCACGTCTCTCCCTTGCAGAGGTGTACCTGCAGGGCTGCTTCAAGCCGCTGGTCTACATCTCCCCAAGCAATAGGTGAGCACCTGCTCACTGGGGCAGAGCACACCCCTTGGTGGAGGAGTGTGCCCTGAAAGCAGACCTGTTTCTCCCATGGTGCCCCTATCACCCACAGTCTCTTTGATGCTGTCTACTCCCTGATCAAGCACAAGATCCACCGCTTGCCTGTCATTGAGCCCTGCTCAGGCAATGTCCTGCACATCCTGACGCACAAGCGCATCCTCAAATTCCTCCACATCTTTGTGAGTGCTGGGGCTGCACATGCACGTATGTTCTGGGTGTGTAGGTGCTCAAGCAAGGGTGCTGGAGTGTATGTAGGTGCCAGCCTCGCCTTGTCACCACACAGGGCTCAACCATCCCCAAGCCACGCTTCCTGAAGAAAACGGTGCAGGAGCTGTGCATTGGCACCTTCCGTGATGTGGCTGTTGTGCCTGAGACTGCCCCCGTCTATGCTGCCCTGGAGATCTTTGTAGACCGCCGCGTCTCTGCCCTGCCCGTCATCAATGATGCTGGTACCTGGGGAGGGGACCAGCGAACCTCCTGGCTCCCTTATCTAGTTACTCTGGTGCTATGCACACAAAAAAACCCCTCCTTGCTCTTGGAGCACAGGGGGAGCTTGATGGATTGTCCTCAAGGTTTCATCATCATTTCCTGCACTGTCTCCTTGCAGGGCAGGTGGTTGGCCTCTACTCGCGGTTTGATGTCATTGTGAGTACTCGTACACTGGGCATGAGCATGGCCCCTTCTGTGCTACTGGCAGGGTACTCACACTTGCCTGTGCCAGTGCAAACTCATCCCGCATGTGGGTGCCAGCACAGATCCGTCCTGCGCATCCTCGGGCTCAGTGGCCCCTACTGTGCCAGCATTAGTGTGTGCAAGAACATGCTGGGTTGCTGAATGGGGCCACCACTCCCACAGCATTTGGCAGCCCAAAAGACCTACAACAACTTGGACATCAGTGTGCGTGAGGCACTGCAGCAGCGTACCGTCTGCCTCGAGGGGGTCCTCACCTGCTACCCCCATGAAACCATGGAGGACATCATTGACCGCATTGCCAAGGAGCAGGTGAGTGGCCAGGGCACCTTGTGCCAGTGCCAGCCCCCTCACCCCTGCCTGCTGCCCAACCTGCCTATGTTGCTCTGCCTGCACCCACAGGTCCATCGCCTGGTTCTGGTGGATGAGAACCAGTATCCACGGGGCATCATCTCCCTCTCTGACATCCTCCAGGCCCTTGTGCTCACTCCTGCAGGTATCGATGCTCTTAACTCTTAGCCCATGGTGCTCCATCTTTCTCCACCTGCACCCTTCATTTCTCTCCACTTCAGGTAGGTGCTGTCCTCTGCCACAGTGCACCTGTCCCCTCCCCACTGTCTGAATCACGTGCACCTCATCACCTCCCTGCTTGGGTCATCAGCCTCCATCCCAGAGAACTGGCCGTGGAGGGATGGAAGAGGCTGGGACTGGGGTTCCATCAGCACTGGGTGCCAGATGGGGATAGCAGCACTTGCATGCTGCTTATCCCTGAGAACACAATGATCACAGGGGATTCTTTATGGAGTCCTGATCCCTAATGTCTGTGAGGAAGGTTGGGGAACCTGCCATGGAGACACTCCTACATCTAGGCAGATCACTGGGCTTAGAGCAGGGTGAAGGTTTTGGGGTGTGATACACCCCAAGACAAAAGCCCTTTTTTTTGACCTCATCTCAGAGTTCCCACCCAGAGACTGAAGTCTCTCTATTGCCATTCCCAGGGAACACAGCCCTGGACATGCAGCCCACCACTAGCCATGTGCACAGCGTGGCTGACCCATGGCCATGGCTGGCAGAACCCCCAATTCCCCCTACCTGCCCTGAATCTGCTTATTCCAGGGATGGGACTCACTCTCAGGCCATGCTGGGACTGTGCTGCCTGGCCACCTGTGCCTGGCTCCACTAATCCACTGCTGAATCGTCACTGGCAGTGGGTGGGCATGTTGTTGGCAGAGGTCAAACAGGGAGGGGGTCCTGACCCCTGTGCCCAGCTGCTTCCCAAAGGTAATGATACTTCTTTGTCTTGTTGATGTGAAACTGGCTTGAAACAGCCTCATGCTCACCATGTCCCCCAGCAGTGCTTGGATGCCCTACACAGAAGGGCACTGGAAGTGTGTGCTAACCACATCAAAAACGGAACTCCTTCCATGTCTCCGTCATGGTGCCTTTGCTCACCCCATCCCTGGTTGTCCATCAGGGGTGGCTCTGTCAGGAGCTGCAGACAGCCACCCAGATGTTCCATTCCAGGCCACCCCCCCACCCCCCACCCCCTCACATCCAAACCAGGGATGGAGGCAAAACCCCTCTGTCCCCTATGGTGGATGGGTGGGTCAGCATCAGTGGCCCCTCGCGGTTTATGGCTTCCCACACTCTCTTATCCTGCAGGCATTGACTGATCCTCGCACTGAAGACACCAGGGAAGTGCCACAGTCTCATCTGACTCAGGGCTTCTTGTGTGGCCCTAGGGCTGTGGAAGGAGGCTCAGGCCCTAGAGGCTTTCTGTGGGGAGAACCTGCCTGCCCACCCCGGTCCTGGAGCTCGTCTTGAGCCTGGGGCCATACTCTTCCAGCCTTGGGGAGGCAGGGAGCAGGGAAAAGGGGACCCAGGAGTGACCCCACCAGTGAGAAGCGATGCTTGATTTGTACCATGCTGGAGGAGCTGTGCCATGCTCACAGCTGGGCACAGAATCCCCACAGCCCTGCAAGGTCTTGGGGGATTTGGCCATCCTGCTTCCATCCTGCTGCTGGACTGGAGCTCTTCGGCTGCAGCTCCCCTCCTCAATGAGCAATGTCCACTGACTGTACCAGCACCTGGTAGTGTAGGCTCAGCTGCATACACAGGCTTATTTGTTGTAGGGTCACATGGGGCTGGAGCTCCCTGGCAGTGGTGCACCCTGCACCAGGGCTGGTGCCAGGATGGGCACTTGCATGGGGACCCTGTGCATGTTTTTGGGTGGGTGAGGGAATATTTATTTATTTATTTGCTGGCCCATTCAGCCTTGTAATAAAGCAGCCTGTTCTAGGAACTGCCACCTTGCCTTTCTGGGGTGCAGAAAGAGCTGCACTGGGGAGGGACCTTTTCAGCAGGGCTGGGGATCCAGCTTGTGAGGCCAGTGAGGATGGCATGGGCACAGGGTGGCATCTCTGCCCATGTCAGTAGAGCCAGGGGAATGGAGATGTGGGGCCTGTTAGCCTTGATAGCTTTACCACAGCAGTGATGTGCCGATCTCCTTGGGGACACCCTAGTAATGGCAAGGCTGGTGCCAGGAAGGTTGTTTTTCTCAGTTCAGCTAAGAGCCCCCCAGCTAAAAGGGGATTCACTGATAGGGAAATTACACTTTTGTCCTGCAGGTGCCTGGACGAGCAGCAATAAATCCTTTGCCTGTGGCTGCTGCCAGCTCTGGGCTGCTACAATGGCCCTGGATGGCCCCCGCCCCCCCCG
>VZRI01007034.1:80511-102480 GCA_013397515.1 Upupa epops | reverse complement strand
GTCTCGCCGGGCTCCGGTTTCCCTGTCGGAGGCAGATGCTTTCGTAGCCCCGTCCCTCCTCCTCCTCCTTCTGCGGATCAGCCTCCTTGCCGCGCTCCAGACGCCCGGAGGTGCCTGCAGCCGGGGCCCTCGACGGACCCCCGGGGCTGTCCGGCTCCCCGTGGGGGGCGCGGAGGGGGCTCGGCGGTCCCCTCAGCCCTGGCAGGATGCTGCCTTCCTCCCGGACCCAGCTGGGGCTTTTTTTCATCCTCCTCTGCCCGGCCAACATCATCGGGCTCTGGTGGTGAGTAGGACATCCTGGAGTGGGGGCCAGGAGGGTGCGCAGGGTGCCTTGCTCTGAGGGGGTGCTCCCCCAACCCCAGCCTGGGCATAATTGAGCTTCCTGCAGCCAGGGCACCCCCTAGACGGGGACTGCCACTCGTTGGCCAGGTGGATCCAGGCTGGGGACAGCCCCAGGATGGCGGTGTTTGGGAACACAGGTGTGAATGGGACAGCAGGCTGGGAGACCCCTAGGGGTACGGGGCACCCACATACTGGGAAGGGAGCTGCAGCCTGCCTCCCTACCCCAAGCCCACATCCTGGGAGCGTCGTATGCCTGAGGGGTGGGAAAGGGAGGATAGGGGCCTTCAGACGCCTCTGATAAGTCAACTTTAATTAAAAGCCCAAGAATCCCTACAGTGTCCCCTCCCGAGTGGTGGCCTGAATGTGGCAGGGACAAAACCCCTGTTTGTAATGGTGCCTTCATCAAAGTCAGAGACAGTGCCTTGAAGGATACCGGAGGGGGTGGGGGATTCATTACAGGCGCAGAGCTGGGACCCAGCCTTGGAAAGCCCAGGTATCTGTCGAAACATGAACTATTTAAATCTATTAAGAATTTCACCCAGCCTGTCTTTATCCGGTTTTAAGTGCTTAGATTCCAGCTCCCCAGAGTGCTGTCCAGGCTATCATTCATTATCTGAGGCTATTCGTCTCCACATTGTCACACTCTTTTGACCCCTAAAATAAAGCTCTCTGTAAGCCTTTCCCGTCCTGATCCCCTGCCTGCCCGCCAGTGATTTATTCCACAGCTACATCCCTTTTGCAGCCCTGGCTCCATGGGTGTGGGGCAAAAGGGGGGGACCTTGGTGGATAGAATTGGAGCTGTTACAGTTAGTTGTACATTAGCCGAGAGTCTGGCCCTGGATCCAAGTGCTGTATTTATTGCTGGGGAAGGGGCTAACATGGGTCTGGGAGAAGCTTGCCTTGATTTTTTCCTAGAGTCAGGTAGAATGTGGTAGAGTAAGTCTTGGCCAGTGTAGGGTACATGCAGAGGGTCCCCCTGCTCCCCACAACCCACTTTTATGTAGCTGTGCCATCCAGGGGCACAGTCCCTGCTGCTGTCCAGGAGCTGCTGTTTTCCTTGGCTAATTGTCAGACTGCTGCTCTTCAGCTCTCCCTGTTTTCTCTGCCTCATCCTGACCATTACCCACCTGGTGAATGCTCACCCTCAAGCTTGTGTCCCACACTCCAGCTCCAGGGACATCAGAGCCATCTCAACCATGGTAGGAGCAGGCAAGTTATGAAGTGAGAGTTCACTTTCCCTTCAGTGTGGGGGCAGGCAGGGGCTATGGGCAAGGACAGAGTACTATGGCACCTGGCTGCTCGGAGCAATATCTGGGTCCTGCTGATGCTGTGACCATGCTGTGCATGCACTGGCAACTCTGGTTTGTGGAGATTAGCAGGATTTGGTAGAGGAGGGCAGGGGGTCAAACTTGTTTATTCTTCTCTTAAAAAAGAAGAAGAAAAGGAACCTTTAATTTAAGAATAATAACCCAGCTGCACGCAGCACAGCCAAAAGCGCTGGGCAGCAGAGCTGCCACAGGGGGATCACCAGCATGAACCCGCTGCTTCCCTTCTCTGCTTGAAATATCTGGCCCCTGGCTGAGATCATCCTAATTTCCAGGGAACTCTTCCCATGACTTCAAGAGCGGTCTGGGCACTGGTCAGCCCTTTGAACCAGCTTAAGACAGGTACTTTCCCATGTGCCTGATCCTGATACCACTGATTTTTCCTAGGTCTGGGCAGCACTGACCTCTGTGGGTTTTACTTTTGATGAGGGATACAGGGCTGTGTGTTGTACCAGGGCTCCTGAATGCCCCAGGGCTGGTGGCACTGTTAAAGGTTCCTCATTATCCTTGTCACCAGTGCATGGTACTAATCTGGGTGCTTTGCCAAGGATGCCTTAGCTTTGCTGGGCAGGGGGATGATGCAGGTGATGCATGCTGGTGACAAATGTATTTGTGAGAATGGCGCAGTGGGGTGTAGTGGGGCTTGGTCTGGAGGAGGTGCGGTCTCCAGTTCAGGCATGCAGGTGAACTTGGTCACTCATGGGTGATAACTGCGCCCACTGGAATCCTGGCAGGTAGCTGCAGTACAGAGAAAGATTCAGGTGTGCTATATGAGCAGTGATATCATGTTGATGACAAAGCAGGCTGAGAAAGAGCACCCTCATTGTGAGAAATGTTCCCAGTGGGCTCACTGAAGATACAGCCACCCTTATCTTATACCCTTTGTGTCCAGGAGGAGGTATAGGGACAGACAGACACACAGACGTTTCTACGGCAGAGAGGAACTGGCTATGGTCAGTACCAAGAAGTGTCCAGATGATGCTGGTCCTTTGGGTAGTGCCAGGCTGCAGTAATAGCACCATCCAGCCCTGTAAAATCTCTTTCTTCCTTCTCCCTTAATCTTTTTGTGTTTCTCACCCAGCATCTTGTGCAACAGTTGATGCATTTCTGAGCAGGTCACGTAGGGATTCCCTGGCTGACCTGGAGGGTGCAGAGGTATGGGGCTGGCAAACCTGGTGTCTCAGGAGTCCTGGGCATGTTCAGAGCAGGGTTTTAACCAAGATCATTGCCAGGCTATGCTCACAGGAGTGGAGACACTGTGGGGATGAAGGTGGGCAAAGCCAGGCTTCCCTAGTGCTCCAATGCCCATTGGCTCTCCCTGGGCATGGCTGATAGCAGTCAGCAGGTAGAAGATGGTATGGGGGAAAACCACCCCAGGTGAGATGTGCTCCTCTGTGGGTCTGAGGGTGCTGGATGCTGGATGGATAGATACCTGCCCTGTGTCCCCTTCACCTGCATGTATGTGGGCAACACACCTCAACAGTTTCATGGGATTCCTTCAGAGGACCTCAGGGAGGACCCATCCACAGATACCTGTGGCTGCCCCCTTGCTCAAGAGACATACACCCAGAGGAGAGTTCCATGCACACTGGTGGCCTCCCTTTCTCCTTCACTGCAGCATGCAGAGCCTGTAAGTGCAGGCTGCTGGGCTGTAGGTCCCTGCCTGCAGGCCTTGGAATGAACATTGTGAGTCACCCCCCAGATTGCTGAACCACACCTGCCACACCGCAGTCCACAAGCCCCCGTGGTGCTCACTGGACTGGGCTCCCCATCTGTCATGGGTATGCCCGCACCTTTGGAGCAGTGCCATGTGGACAGCAAATGACCTCCTTGTGTGGGAGACCCTGCCCATCATCATCTCCCCATGTCCCTTCTGGATCAGTCACTGACATCCTGAGTTTTTCAAAGGGAAAATTCCCTTTCATTCCTCGAGATGCCACCAGATCCAGAACCAGGCTATTTGTGTCCTCTTCCAAAGACAGCTGAGCCTTTCCCCATGCCATGTCTCATTTATACTCTTGCTCACCTCCACTCTCCCAGTGACACCCAGGCATGACCCAAATTGTGGGGCTCAGTTTGGCTTGGCATCAGAGGCTTGACTCCTTCAAATCCCCCCATACATGTGTATCTTGGGCAGAACTGGACCCATTCTGGTATTTTGTCAGGACATTTAGGGTCCTATGACCACATATGGCACCTGCATTTGGACATACATTACCCCAGCCATCATGCCACCCCAGCTCCAGTCTTCACCAGCCCAGAGGAAGGACAGAGTGACCAGGTATGCATGGACAATTTTGCCTCTTCCCAGCCCCTCTGGGACTTGGATATAGCTTCATGACTGCCACTTCTGCTGGAACGTGCTCCCTCCATCCACCCTGGTACCCACAGCACAAGCTCGGGCAGCTCCTGCCTATAAGCACCTGGCCTTGACGTGGCCGTGCAGCTGGTAGGTCTGTGAGTTGACATCATGCTGTGCCAGAACTTCTTTCCTTTGGGCAGCATCCCAGCTATTTGCCAAGAATTTCCAAGGAAGAGAGCAGGTGATCCTGCTCTCTCCATCCCATGGCATTTCCCACTCCCTCAGTGTCACCAGTGTTGCCGAGCAGCTGAGCCCCAGCCATGCTCCCCGAGGCAGTGACTTGCTGCTTAGTCACCCTTCCCCATGTGCCTCCTGCTCCTCTTTCCACACCTGGCTGCCCCATTTAGTGGCAGCACCCACGCATCGCCCCAGGTGAGGCACCAGGTACCCGCATGCCTGTGTGGGATGAAGGGAAAGCTGGACAGGTGAAAATTCATTGTCACCTCATTGTTCTGCTTGCACAGCTTGGAAAGAGAAAGGCTCCTGTCAGGTCCGATTTCCTCACAGTGCTGCCACTGAGTGGGACACCACTGGGTAGGATGCAGAGTGACATGTCCTGGCAGAGGATGGAGGTTGGCTTTCCAGGGATAACATCCTGTGGCTCTTGCAGGTGAAGAAGGGATTGGGGTGATGGGTCTAGTTCCCTGGCACCCTGCCTCCCCCTCCTGAAGGCATTCATGGACTGGGATGGAGACTGAATGTGAGGCAAGCCATGCCTTTACTGTCCCACAGTGAGATCCCCTTGCCGTGTGTCAATGGCAGACACAACTGGTCCCATGTGAAGCTGGCATGACACAAGTGTTTGTCCCACAAAAGGAGGCATTTTTCTATACAAGATGCAGGTGCTGTTTGTGAAGGCTGATCATCCTCTTCTTCACTGCATGGTCCTGCCAGACTCTCTCTGTTATCTTCCTGCAAACTGGGATCAGACTGGCTCCACTTGATCATGGTCTGCTGGCAGGGCCCTGGAGAAGCCCTGCTCCACACCATCCCCATGTCTGAGGCGGAGATGAGGACTTGATGTATGATTTTGCCTGGGAACAAGACTGGGACATACTACAGGTTGCACGACTGTGAGTTGAACTGGAAAAGTTGATAGTTGTGGCTTTTAGGAGCCTCCAGCTCTGTCACAGCAAGGACAAAATCCAGAGCACAGAGGTGAGATCAGAAGACCAGTGACTCCTGTTTCCAGTGCGACAGCAGGACCAGGCTCAGGTTGTGGCAGCCAAAGGGGTAACAGCAGCAGGTTGGCAGAGTGTTATACCTCCTCTTACATGATTCAGTTTCCCCTTTCAGTAATGGGAGTTGTTTCCTTTGCACAAGTGTGCTAGGAATCAAGATGGGAAGCAGAGTTCATCATCCCAGTTCTTTTTGGGCGTGGTGGGCTGTTTCAGCAGCAGGCGAAGAGCACCGAGGGATGGTGAAGAAGATGCTGTCAGATCGTCGAGCCTTGGCCGTGGGCTGCGCTGCCGGGTGGGAGGTGGTGGGTGGTGCCGCGGGTGAGTTGGGGGGAGCAAGGCTGGCGACCTGGTTCCTTCACCAGGGCAGGGGGCGGAGTGCCCAGCAGCAGAGGTGGGGCACCTTAATTGTAGATGCGGGAGGCCTTGGAGCAGGACAAGCTCAGGCAGATCTGGGCCCCGCGCCGGAGCCCTTGCCAAAGCGGTAGCAGTTTGGCAGCATTTTTCTTGCCCTTGTCTCCCCCCCATACCCCCCTCCCATCCCAGCCCCTCCAAAGCAAAACAGCTTTTGGGCTCCCGGCAACCTCCCTGCGCCAGAAAGCGGAGCCCAACGGAAATTAACATCCTGCTGGACTTAGGCAGCACACCCCATGCCTCGGCAGCATGACTGGTGACCTCCTGTGTGCTCCCACAGGTCTCATGGCCACCTGGGCCATGGGTGGGGACCCCCACGGTGCCGGTGAGCCCCTGGCCCCACAGGGCAGAGCACTTCTTCCCCCTTGATCCAGTGGGATGGGGTGAGTTGCAGTTCAGCGATTGATGTGACAGCCCCAGGGGGCTGGAGCATCGTTTGTATATGAGTACAAAGAGTTGTGTCTTAATGAAAGTCCCATCCCCACTCTCCTTCTTCCCCCTCCTGCCTGAGCAGGCAGCCAAATAATCTCTGTCTCATTATGGATGTTGGGAGACCCTGGTCCCCAAGGAGGGTGATCTTGGAGCTGGGCATAAATACCCCATGGGCTTAAATGCCCCATGTGGTTATCATGGGATGGGGACCAGTGCCAGCCCAGCCTCAGCTTCATGATTCTTCCCCAGGAGTCTCATCCCTTTGCTGAGGCACTCATGCATCATGCTGCAAAGGGAAACCCATCTATGGAGATCAAAGGGATGCAGGTGCTCCTCAACAGTGGTGCAGTTTTGCCCTAGTTTCCTTGCTGGAGGTTACTTTTTCAATCTGAGACTCTCAGCTGAGCTGTTTAACTCTTTAAACCTCCAGCCAGCCATGACTGCATCTTTTCTGGGCGGTGTGAGAGGACATGTTCCTGGAAGAGGTTGCCCAAAGTAGTCGTGGATGCTCCACTGCCGGAAGTGTTCAAGGCCAGGTTGGATGTGGCTTAGAGCAACCTGATCTAGTGAGAATTGTTCCTGCCTGTGTGTGAGGGGTTGAAACTACATGAAATTTAAAGTCCCTTCCAACCTAAACCATTCTATGACTCTATGAAATCCAGCTGGGGTTTGGTGGGCAGGAGATGTCATCAGCTTGGGAACCTGATGTGGGGCAGGGGACCCTGGCAGGACATTCCTTCAAACAGATTTGCACAGTGGCAGGATGGCAAGTGAAGGTTTTTAGACTGGTATCTCAAACACATTTCCCTAGCTGTGTGAGAGTGAAAAGGAAACCTGGAACATAGTTAAACATTGAGATTCAGCTTGTGATTTTTGAACCCCTGAGGCTTGGCCACACTATAAAGGTCTAGATTTGGAAGCTGCAGCACAGCTAGTGCTCCCCATGGAGTGGGGCAGCTGGCAGCAAGAGCTGCCTGGGTACAGCTCCTCAGAAGTCTCCAAGGGACATAGCCTCATAGTCTTTGGGCACCCCAAAGCACTGTGGGATGCTGAGTCCTGGAATCCTGTGGGCATCTACTGCCAGAAATACCATGCTATCGAGCAGGACAAGTTTTAGCTCAAGGGAGCAGCACTGGAGGCAAGGAAGGGCTTAGTGAGGCCATGTGCTGAATTTGGGTGGCCTGTGGCCATGTGTTCTCCATGACACCGGACAGGTGGGAGGCCATCAATGTGGCATGCCTGCCCTCTGCTCACTGCAGCTCCAGCATTGCCCTGGCAGAGCTGGAGCACTGCCTGACTTGGCACAGGGCATGATACTGTTGGGCTGTGCAGCTGCACAAGCCCTGCCATGGAGGGCACTCCAGGCAAAACATGCAGGGAAAGTGTAGGAATTTCTGTAGCCAGTGGCATGCCAGGTAGCATAGCGTCATGCTCAGACTTTGCTTCCCAGCCTAGAGAGCCAGGCACCTCACTCCAGCTGTGCTGGGGAAGAGGAGCCCCCTCTGACTTGTCCTCCTGTGCTGGCATTGGCAGGGCTGGTGATGCCACCTTCATCCCTCCTTCATGTGTGCACATCTGCCTAGGGCCCTGTTCCTCTGGGGCTGGTGCCTGGGCAAGGGGTGGTGAGTCCCTCTGGAGAGGAGGAGACACATGAAGGGCACCAGCCAGTTTCTCCACTGGGCTTATTGGGCTCCAGGAGCTTCAGCTGCATCAGGCATCAGTCACACCATAATGCCTGGGCTGTGACGGGTCAGCACCAGACCTAAAGAGTGGCTTAGCATCTCTGCCATTTCCCATCAGATATACCACCATCACCTCCAAGGATGTCCCCAAGGGCTTCAGGGTGTGGAGTGGCATGTGACAGCATCATCCTCCAGTCAGCCCCAAAGGTGGGGATATCCTCCATTTTCTTACTGATTGGGTATGGCAAGGTATCCCTGGGTGTTGGCACACAGGTGCTACCCATGCTTTTGCCCTGCCCTCCCTGCATAGCTCTTCCTTTTTCCCTGATCACCCAGGGTCAAGACTGACCTGGCACAGCCCCGTGGTCCCCCTCTGTCCCTTGGAGCAGGTCTGGCCATGCCCTATTGACACCCTGGCTCCCTTGGGCTTGGGTGCTGGTTTTGCTCTGCTCACTGTCCCTCCTGCAGGGCAGTGGGGAGCCCCCTGGTTATGGACCCCAACAGTATCTGCCGTAAGACGAAGCGGCTGGCAGGGAAGCAGGCAGAGCTGTGTCAGCTGGAGCCAGAGATCGTGCAGGAGGTGGCCAAGGGCACTAAACTGGGCGTCCGCGAGTGCCAGTACCAATTCCGCTTCCGTCGCTGGAACTGCACCAGCCACAGCAAGTACTTCGGCAAGATCCTTCAGCAGGGTAAGACCGGTGTGTGTATGTGGTGTGTGCGTGTGTGTGCATATGTGTGTGTGTGTAGGGGCTGCTCGTGCTCCCTGGTGCAGTCACTCGAAGGTTTTACTGCCAGGACATGTCTCTCCGTGTTGTAATGAAGCAATTACTGATGCTCCCAGACAGTGTGGGGCTTCACAGAGCCCAAGAATGCACCCTTGTCTGGCAGTGATTTACTACTCCCCCAGGACCCTGGGGGTGCTGGGGGAAGGGGCCTGGGTGGGAGGCAGTGCACAGTCCCTCACCCCATGGGTGCCCCACATATCCCTCCTCCAGCTTTGCAAGGAGCAGAGTAGAGGAATGCTTGCTCCTGTCCCTCTGTTCATAGGTGGGCACCTTGATGCTGCCATGGTGGCAAGTAGGGATGGGCAAGTTTGAGAGGATACCCATGAGACTGTGAGGGATGGGAAAGCCTTACCACAGTTTCCAGGGAGAGAGGCTGGGGGGTGGATACGGAAGGGGAAGATGCATGAAATTCCTTGGGCTGGTAGGGCCACTCCATGGGTGGTGAATTTAGTCCTGCCCTTCTTCCCACGTTTATCCCTGGAGCAAGATGCTGGAGCAAGCCCTGTCTCTTTTAGCCATCATGTCTCCTGCTGGTGCATCTGTCGGCAGAGTAGGTATGGCCCTGTGCCTTGCGGAGGGGTCAGGGCAGCCTCCCTGGGGTCATTAGTGAGGGCAGAGCACCCTGAGCTCCCAGCAGCTGTGGATACCAGTGGAGGTTGTAGCCCTGAATCAGATGCCAGCCCATAGTGCTGTGGAAGGCTCGTTTAAAAACTGATTTGTAAAATGTGGGTTCCCCAAAACATGGTGAGATGTATTCAGCTGAGTGGCAAACAGCAATCAGGGCATACAGGGGACACTCCTGCCTCTGGAGTCATCTGTTTTCACTCCTACCTGCCTAGGTGGGATCTGTGCCAGGCAGGGCTCCAAGCTGGAAGAGGGGTGGTGCCAGCATGCCAGAGCTAGACATGTGGCAAGTGGGAGATGCTGGCAGATGAGCTGTTGAGTACCTGGGGGCAACTTGGCTTGCAGGGGATACAGGCACAGGAGGCATGGAAGAAGCTGCCATGCTGTACAAACCAGTATTGCTGCTGTGGCAGTGGAGATGTCCTGGGAGCAGTGGTGAACTTATGAGCCTTTGGCATGTGAGGACATGTGACAGGTGTGGAGGTCCCCAGGGCTGCATTGCAGATGTCAGAAGCTGAGAGCTTGCCCCACACTGAGAGGTGCCAGCAGGCACCAGCCTGCAGGGACCGTGTAAACCATCCCAAAATGTTTTGGGTTCCCAAATGATGTCAGATGGGCACCTTCTACCTAACAGCTGCTACTTTCCAAGGATGCTGCGGCAGGCTCCGGTTTCTGACCTGGAGCTCCCTGGTGCAGGTAGGGCTGTCTCCGCTTCCCTCCCTGCCACCTGTGTCAGGTGCAGCATGCCAGGGCAGGCTGGCTTGGGGGCAGCCACCTGTCTGGATGAACTGTCAGAGGAGTGGCATCCCCCCAGAGCCCCGATTGGTAGGATGGCACGGGAACCTCTGTCAGATGTGGTCTACCCACTGATGATCTGCCAGTCCCAGGCAGGAGTAGCTGGGTGGCCATGTACCTTAGTGAGGACAGGAAGGTCAGGGGGCCAGGGTACAGGACACCCATCTTCAAGTTGATACTGCTGGAAAGGTGCTGATGTGCCTGGATCCTGCCAACGCCAGTGTGAATTTTGTGCTGTGGGGGCTTGTGAAGGCTCATGGAGCCAGTGCCCAGGAACCCCTCTTCCCATAGACCCCCCAGAGAGCTGGAGGTGTCAGGTTGCTTTTAGCACCCCCAAAAGTCACCTTCCCCTTGCTCAGTGGCATGCCATCCATGGCATGTCATCAACTTGGGCCAGCTTTGCCCTGGCATTTGGGTAGGCAGGCATTTGCCTGGCATGGGTAAGGGGAGCATGGGAGCCCCCAAGTACGGTGCCTCAGCCCTGCTGCCAGAATCCCCCGTTGGCTGCGGCTGCAAGCGACAGGTCCAGGCAGGGGAAAGATGCTTGGAATTCGTGTCCTGGAGCACAGAGAGACAGGAGCAAATACTAATAATAAATAATCCTGCAGGGTGGAGGCTGTGTTGGTGGAGGGAGTGGAGCAGACAGCACCCCATGGCAAAGCGGGTATGGGGGGAAAGTGGGTGGCACAGCTTCACTGTTGCCACACTGCAGGGGGACAAGTGACATCTGCAGTGTCCCTTGCAGCTCTTTTTCCCTGCCAGATGCCAGTTTGCAGCTGGGGATGGGACATTTACTACTTGGGGCGGGGGGGGGAATACTGCAGGGTAGTGTGAAGAAACTCTGAGTACCTGGGACCTGGGCTCCTGGACCTCTTCCTGCTTTCTGAGCTCTCCTCTTTCCTCTGGGGCAGCTCCCATCCTTGCAAGGAGAGGCAGGAGATTTGTTGCCTATAGGACTCAACAGCTGGTGTGGCGGAACAGGCCATCTCTCAAGGCTGGGTGTATCATCCAGGGAATGGCACAGAGAACAGAGCAGGCTGGAGAAAGGGAGATCCAAACTCCCATGGCATGTCAGTTGTGGGCTGTTTTTGCTTTCAGAGCTTTTGCCAGAGCTGACCCCATGTCCTGGACTTGTCCATTCTCCTGCAGATATCCGGGAGACAGCATTTGTGTACGCTATCACGGCAGCTGGGGTGAGCCACGCCATCACGCAGGCCTGCAGCATGGGCGAGCTGCTTCAGTGTGGTTGTGAGCTGACGCGGAGCCGGGCTCCCCCTGCACCCACAGTGGGTCTGGGCACAGAGAGCACGGCCTGGGAGTGGGGGGGATGTGGAGACGACGTGCAATTTGGCTATGAGAAATCCCAGCAATTCATGGATGCCAAGAGCAAGAAAGGCAAAAATGACATCCGAGCTCTTATTGACCTGCACAACAATGAAGCTGGGCGCTTGGTAAGGCACCCATGCTCCTGCCTTCCCCCCCCATGCCCCTACCCATCCCAACCTGCCATCTTTAACCTCCCCGAGCCATGTACCAACTTTGGAAGATGCACCCAATATCTTTCAGGAGCCCTTTTGCAGGTGCTTTGGAAAACCCCTATGCCCCCTACCCCACTCCATCCCCTGTGCCAGGGAAGCACCAAAGGGCAGGGCTTTTTCTGGGGTTGCTGGGCAGGGACATGGGGGACCAAGGGCTGAGCATCACCTTCCCTTCCCCAGGCAGTGCGCAGCTACATGAGGACAGAGTGCAAATGCCACGGGTTGTCAGGGTCCTGCACCCTCAGGACCTGCTGGAGGAAGATGCCTCATTTCCGTGAGGTGGGCGACCGCCTTCTCGAGCGCTTCAACGGGGCTTTCAAGGTGATGGGAGGCAACGACGGGAAGACCCTCATCCCTGTGGGTGACAACATCAAGCCTCCCGACAAGCAGGACCTCATCTACTCGGCTGACTCACCAGATTTCTGCTCAGCTAACCGTAAAACAGGCTCGCTGGGCACCCGGGGCCGTGTCTGCAACAGCACAGCCATGGACACAAGCGGGTGCGATCTACTGTGCTGTGGGCGAGGGCACCGGGAAGAGACAGTCGTGCTGGAGGAGAACTGCCTGTGCCGCTTCCATTGGTGCTGTGTGGTACAGTGCCGCAAGTGCTCTGTCCGTCAGGAGCTCAGCCTCTGTGTGTGATGGCCGGAGGGTGGCTGAGGACAATCTGGGGGCCCAGCCCCAGGCTCACACTATGTCCCTCCCTGGGACAGAGACAGGTTTTGCTGGTGGCAGGGAAGGGATGGATGAGCTCAATATCTGCTCTTGGGGCAGTCCCTGCTTCCCTGTGGGAGACTCTGAAGCTTCCTGGCATCCCCATGGCCCTGACGGTGGGAGCTGCGTGTGCAGAGCTTCCACTAATAAAGCTATTTAAAACTGGTGTGCCAAAGCGATTCCTGGGGAGCTGAGAAGCACTGTTCACCATACCGGGATGGGACTGGCCAGAGTGTCTATCAGCCAGACCACCTCCAGCCTCCACTTCCTACTGGTAGTACTGCTCTGCTCATTTTTATATGCTCTCTGCTTTTCTCCATGGTTGTAGAGCCAGTGCATGAGTGTGGATGAGGGTGAGTACCCTCCTGCTCTGCTTCAAAGTCCCCAGGATGGGTGAGTGCTCTCCTCCTATCAATCCATAGCCACCATTGCATGGGGGTGCCAGTTTGTGCCCTAGCACTGTCTGAACTGGAATGTTTGTGGTGACCTACAGTCCATGCTCCCTCCGCTCAGCCCTCATGCAAGATGTATGGCTAGCTGCCCTGACACCACAGTGATGGACTCTGAGTTTTCTGAAGGTTTCTGCTCTTCTTTTTACTCTGTCTTCAGTTGCCTCTATGGGATCTGGTACAGTGAAGCCCTGCACCATGCTGGCACTGCTGGGTTGGTGGCATGTGAGGTATTCACTTGGCATGCTGTGGCCCACGTGCAGCTTCACCTGGCTGGCACGGTCCCAGGCATGTCTTAGTAATCTGATCAGCCTGTGTCCCTCATGGGCAAACACAGGGTGAGGAGCAGCCTGCCTAGTTCCCCCACAGGGCAGGCTGCCACCCTTTCTGCTCTGGGGGTCTCCCAAGGGATGCTTTCTGTGATGCAAGGGAACTGTGGGAACTGACTTCTCCAGCTTTACCCCAGGCTACCAGGGGTCTCACCTGAGATGAGCAATGCCCCATGAAGCTCACAGTGCTGAGCAAGGCAAGAGGTCTGCAGCTGAGTGCTGGTGATTTCCAACAGCCCACCCCAGGCAGCCAGTGGGGAGTGACAGGGAGAGCAGGGTGCTGGTGAACAATTAACTTGGCCTGGAGAGTGCTGAGGTGGGTGCCTCTAAATCTAAACCTGTTAGCTGTAGCTTTGCAGCTGGAAATTCCCTCTGGCTTGCCCACATTTGCACTAGGAGAGGGGAAGCACACGGGGCTCCCGGGAAGTCCCAGCCACGTGCCTGCCTGCCTGTAGAACACATAGGTGGGTGTGAGCAGGGCTGGGTGCGTGTGGGTGAAGATTCCTGTGTATGCAGGCAGCTCAGTGAGTGCATGTGTGAGTGCACAGGTCTTCATGGCTGTGCTTGCTCACAAGCACATGTGTGAGTTTGTGTGAGCTTGTGTGCACACCGTTGGTGTGCATGTGAGCCCCTTGTAGCTGCGCAGACAGTTAACCTCCATGTCTGTGACAACATGGCAGAGAGTCAGTGTGTGTATGTCAGTGGTACCAACCCAGTGTGCGCTGCTCTGCAAGTGTGTTTGCATGTGTCTGACTGTGTTTGTGGGGATGTCTGGGAAGGGAGACATACATGGTTGCAGGAAGGCCCTGCAGGAAAGAAGCTGCAGAGATGCTATGTGCTGGGATGCATGGGGACTCTTTTTGTAAGCTGAGCATGTTCCTTTGAATTAGAAACACCAGAGCTCACCTCAAGCCCTGAGCTGCCTGTTAAAGGGACCTCGGTTCAGGTAGGTCTTATGAAACTTTGGGGTCACCCCAACTGTTCCCCAGAGACATCCCAGGCTGAGATCAGTTATACTGGCAGATTCTGAATCTCTCTGTGAGACATCAGCATCTTAGTTCTGAACTACAGCAAAGTCCTTTATGCCTTGGTTTCCCCACAGTAGGTTGGGTTTTATATTCCTAGCTGCATGGGCATGGCTCTGGAGATCTTGCTCATGGATAAACCTTGAGGAAGACAGGTACCTACTGAGTACCTTCTGAGTAAGGAAACTGACTTGTATTCTTTCTGACATTCCTCCAAATCACAGCTCCTGGAGACTTGAGACCACAAAAGCCAAAAAATGTGGTGAGGGAAGAAGATGAAAATGGAGCAAGCATGGGATTTTCACCTGAAACAGGCACATAGCTAGTTATTGTGGGATGATTCCTCAGGATATCTGCAAGTTCCCTGAACAATGCAGAAGGAGGGTTCACTCCTGTGGTTGCTGCAAGTTCCCTACCACTGCTCCCTGCTGTCCCTGATCTGGCAGTGCCAAAACTATTCCTTTGATAGCCTAGCACAGGCAGGTGATACTGGCAGCCATGCAGGTGTCAAACACCTCCAGACCTCCAGTGGTCTGGAGAGGGCTGAACAGCCAGCAGAGCCCCCACTGCAATCTCCCAGCTGCCTAAGCCCCTAGTAGTCCCGCCAACTCCAGATACCTCCAGGAGCTCTCTAATGACCTCCGACCAGACTCCTAGCAGCACTTGTCCCCGTGTTCTCAGAAGTGTCCCAGGGCCCACTGAGCCCCGGGGCGTTGAGAAGGCGCAGCATCCTCGCCGTCGCATTAGCAACCCGGGATGCGGCGGCGGGAGCTGCAGCGGGTGTCCGCCAGGGGGCCCTGCTGCGCGACACGCGGGTCGGGGGTGCCGGAGGGGCCTCAGGGGTCCAAGGGGATGCGGGGGAGCGTGGGGAGGATATAGGGATGTGAACGGGGGAATGTGCATGGGGTTTCATGTTTGTAGAGATGCAGTGGGGGTGCTGCAGTGGTGTGCAAGTGGTCGTGCTTGGTCTTCGTGGTGATGTATGCATAGGGATTGTGTGGGTGCGGGAGTCCGTGAGTACCTGAGAAAGTGAGCAAAGATGAGCCCCTCCATTCCCTCCAAACTCCTGGCCCCATGCTCCTGGGGGTAGTGCTCAGACAAGACCCAGCTCTGGAGAAGCTGATGTGAACCAGGGGTGCACAAGGGAGACTGGGGAGCGTAACTATACATATGCATGTGTAGCCCAGAGGTGGGCAGTGAACATTGCAAAACTTCAAGGATCTTCCCAAGAGAAAAAGGGGAAGTTTATAATATCTGGGATTAAAAAAAAAAAAAAAGAAGAATCTCAAACTTCTGTAACATTCATTGCTTTATTTATTTATTTATTCAAAATAGGAAGAGCACAATTTTCCCTTCACTTGCCCAAGTGCAGACAGACAAACTTTGGAAAAAACCCATCTCTGGACTGAGACCAGAAATAGAATGCTTGTGCCAAAAAAAGAAGCTTTTTAGAAAAGTTTGGAGAAACGCAGATAGGCCTGTGAGGGGGAGGCTGAGAAATGCAGATACCAGCTCAGCTTAGTGAAGGCTTGAACAGCAGCTTCTGAACTCTCTGACGTCCCTATTTTTGGTGGTTGTGGTCCCTCTGCCTGTCCACCCCTGCTCCCTCAGGAGACCCTCCTCCAGGCTCTGCTGCTCCCTCCAGTTTGTCATCTGCAGCTGTCCTTCTCTGTCCCCACTCCAGCTCCCAATGACAGATATTGCTCCAGGTCCCAGCCCCCCAAGCTGCCCAGGGGGGTCCAGCTCATCTCAGCCTGCCATGGGTACTCTGCCAACCCATTCCAACACACTGGTCTCAGTTCTGCCCTGTTCCTGGGACTCTGGTGTGCAGTGGCTGGCTCTGGCAGGGAGACACGGATGCTCTGGGAAGTGTCCAGGCCAGCCCTGCTGCAGCATGTCTGAGTACCCAGGCAAAGAGACACGCAGGGATCAGGTGCACCCAAAGCAAGGTGCAGAAACTGGACATGAGCTCTCAAAGGGTAAGAGATGGGGTATTCATGTACCCTCAGATGTGCTATTTGAGAATGCAGCCTCTGAACACAAAGGGTCTGTGTCCTTAATTTTCCTTGACCCTGCCTGGCACTGATGTCTGGTCCTCACTCTGCCCTTGAAACTCCATCATCTTGGTGCCAGCCATGTTGGCACTGTGCACACTAACCAGTGTCTGTGAGGGCAATCAGATCTGGAGGCTGACAGGGAGCCCAACAGAAGGGCAAGGCAGACACACCCTCCCACACTCCTGGATCCTGTTTTTCACTGCCAGCATCGCACCTAATCCAAATCCCTTCCAATCCCATGGCCTCATTACTTACCCTGCAGTGAAGGCAGCAGACACCCTCCATCTCTGGGGAGGAAGCTCTTGCTATGTCTGTCCCTGTAGGGCAGAGCTGCAGAAGTAGCTGAGGCGGCAGCTCCATGCCCTGTTCATCCTGCATGGGGACCAGCACCCTCTGCCCAACCCCAGGGCCATGCATCTGTTCCTGCAGTAGAGAGGTGCTGAGACAGTGCCACACAAGACACACAGTCCTACATGTCCACCATCCCACTGCCCCTCCCAGCAGCTTAGTTCTTTCAAGGACATGATCTTCTTGCCAGAGTCAGTGCAAGGGCTGGAATCCCCCACCCTAGCGTCCTGGTTTCATGGGGCTAGAATCCTAGAATCAATTTTCTATTTGGGACAGCTGCATTTCACAGAAGACTACAGCACCCAATTCAGTAAGAACAAAGTTGATAAGGCACTTTGTTTTCGCTTCTGACCAGCCATGGTATGCAGGTCTCCATAGTGATCAAGGTCTCAGCAGTTGTGTGTTAGCCAGGTGCTAAACCTAGGACAGAAAGCCAGGACAGCTGACTCACAGCGGCCAGTGGAAGTAATAAGCATCACGTTCCCTATAAATTAGAAAGTTTAGTGAGGTTGGTCCTGATGGTCTTCTCTTGATTGAGACTGTTCCTGGAGGGTCTCGCCTGTCATTCTGTTCTGAAGCCTAACTCTCCTGTTTGCTGTGACTATTGTGTTTTCACTGGAGCTGTGGTGGTCTTGGTGCTTGACACCAAGTATTTGCTGCTGTGGGTGCATGGCTTGCAATTGCTACATGGGCTGAGCATATCTTTGTATAATTTATATTAATACTTGTATTAACAGTAGAGTTCATTTTAATGCTTTCATTTCAACCCATGTGTCTTCTTTCCTTTTCCTTATTTCCTTTCCTGGTGAACACCCAGTCAGTCCTAACACCATCCCAATGACTTAAGAAGCTGATCTGCCATGGGGCATCCTGCACCAGAGACCCTGTGGTATGGCAGGACTGGGGGCTTGCCCCAGGCCCTGCACTTAAGGATCCTTCAAAATGGTACCCACAGCAGGGTTTCAACCACCTCCCTGCACCCTGCTGCCACTCTGCTACCCACTGCCAGCTGCTGGGAGAAGGATGAAGAGGGAAGAGCTGTCTCACCTTGAGGATGCTCGTGGGGCTGTCTGGAAGTGGCTGAATCTTGCCTCTCTACCCTGATGTGAGGGGCAGCATGGCTGAGTGACAACCCTGGGGCTGGCACCCACCCACTACCCTGGGCCATGCCAACACCCCAGCCCTGGGTAGCCAGGAGGACTGGCCGGGCTGGCCAGGTGGTGGTGCGGTTGGGTCCTGAGTCACAGCGAGCAGACTCGGGCAGTTCATGGGGTGTGAGCCAGTAGGAGGGCAGCAATGCTGGGGGTCTGGTGTTGCTGGGCTGGGGCAGCCTGGCACAGTGACTAATGCTGCCAAAAAGGGCAGGGTCTCCCCGACCCCACACCCAGCCCTGACTCATGCAGCCATCACTCCAGTCCTGTGAGTGCTCTGAACAGGGGTGTGATGAGAGTTGCACTGCAAGATGGTGAATGCAAGTTGCATAGCTGGCTGAGAATTCCTGGTGAGTATCTTCTTCCTTCTCCTCCTCCAAACCAACTTGTGTGTTCTACTGCAGATTGCAAGCCACACAGTTCCCAGTATCCTTCCCTTCTCCTCTGGCCTCCAGATCCTGGTGGCATCATACATGTCTGCTCTGGCACTTCTCAATCTCTACCCATCATCCTGCTTCCCCACACATTCAGATTCTCCAAAATCCTCTCCTGCACCCCTTCAGCCCTGCTCTGTATCAGCAGCGCTCCTCCATTCTCCCACACCTTCACACAAAGACTGACTGCACTTGGTAGTCCCAGAGGCCATCAGCCCCCTTCTAAGTCATAGCACTGCCAGGACTATGCTTATCTGGAGCAGGCTGGTCTTTCCCATGCTGCCCTCCAGTCCCACTCATGCACCTACAGACATTCTATAAGATCTAGAGGGAGCAGACTGATACAGCACAGAGATTTCATTCCCTGCCTTTTCTTGCCATAGGATGTCCACTGCTCCAAGTGGATGCAAGAGAACCTCCATCTAGTGTCTATGAAAACCGCTGCATGATTGTCCAGTGCACATGGTTTGAAGACAGCTAACTCTGAGGCAGAAGGAGCTAGGAAGGTGCCTGGGAGCTGGGCACGAGAATCCAAGGGGTAGAGCTATGAGGAGGGACAGGGAAATGTTAGGAGGAATAGAGGGACCAGAGGTAGAAGGATACATGGAAGGGAGGTTGGAGAAGAAGAGCGATAGATTTTTCCCCAGTCCCCTGCACAAAGCACACACTGGAGCAGCATATAATGACCTGAAGAAAGAGACCTGCCTGGGTGCTTCGGCCTGGGTAGGTTTGCTCCTGGAGCTGTCCCCATGGTGCCCTATGCTAGGGAAATCCCACATCACCTTTCCCGCCCTGGGTCTGGGAAGCAACACCCTTCAGACCAGCTCTCAGAGCTTCCCATATCCCTGTCAGTCCTCTGCAGAGTATTGGGCTGACAAGGGATGCTGGAGATAGAAGAGAAATGAGGAGGTGGCAGTTCCCATAGCTCCATGGCTCTGTGTTCCCAGATGGGGGCTGCAGCAATGATAAAGACAGATGCTGTGCTTTACCAAAGTCACTGGTTTTGCCTGAACCAGCACCCTCTGACACCCTCACACGCTGGCCTGCAGAGGAAACAGCCTTTGTCCCATACTACCTCTGGGACACAACTCTCATGCTTAAGGACTTTGACAGTGTGATGCAGACCAAAGGCTGGAGTAAAGGGCTCACCTGGCTCTTCCTCCACTCCAGGATGTTGCTGAGACATGAGGCAACAGGCCACCCCTCCACCTGCTCTCACTGTGAGCAGTGAGACAGTGGGAAACAGCAGCCAGCCATCTCCCCAAGTCAGCAGGAGTATGCAAGTGAGATGCTGGCTCTTGGAAACGATTATGTCATTAAGGGCTGGGGGAGGATTAAAGTGTTTCTCCTCTGATGTACCATGACAT
The DNA here is from genome assembly GCA_013397515.1 of Upupa epops. Taxonomy (NCBI): domain Eukaryota; kingdom Metazoa; phylum Chordata; class Aves; order Bucerotiformes; family Upupidae; genus Upupa; species Upupa epops. The sequence continues at coordinate 83,129 of VZRI01007034.1, read as the reverse complement.
CTACTTGTGTGCAGGATCCTAATGAACACAGAAACATCTGCCTTCCATGACAGTTGCCTTCTGGTGGGAGAGACCCCATCTTTCACCAATGAACCTCCAACAGGAGTCCCCAGAGTACCCTCTGATGGGTTCAGGCCAAGGTTGTAACCTTTAGGGTAGCCTGAGAAGGCAGCAGGTGGTGAGACCTGCTGGGGATGTCCAAACCAGGCTGCTGTAAATGGTCTCTTCCCTTGACAACCCCCTGCCTGCTGAGGTGGGTCTAGGCAGCCTGTATCAGCATGCTAAGGGGAAACAGTGCCCAGCAAACAGGTCTTAGGTGAGACAGGTGGGGTGGGCAGGAGCAATGGCCCCCACACTGGAGTCCAGTGTGTATCATCGCCACAAGTCCCCAGGTGTGCTCTGCCCAGCACTGACACTGCACCTCCAATCAGCCAAAGCCTACAGCAAAGGGACAGACACTCTACCGACTTTGGTGTCAGGGGAGGGTCCTGCCAGCACTATCAACCTCTTGTGGGATACCCTGCATCATCCGCTTGGTGCTGGTGTGATCCAGCAGGGCAAAAGCTATGAAGGGGATGGGATAGATGCCATGGTGACATTGTTCAGGGGAATTCTGCCCTGAGGGAATTGCCCAAGGGACATAAGGTAACCTCCCTCCTGCCCCAGCTGTGACACTCCTCCTGCCAAGCTGTGTGGACAGGGAAGTCAGAAGCTATGTGCTAGCCCCACTGGTTCTCCTATGTGCCCACAGGCTAAACCCACTTGGGAGTAGAGCCTGAGGCAGCACCACCAGGACTGCAAAAGGGACTTCAGTGGGGATGCCACCTCCCTGCATTCAGAGTCCATGGTGGGCACATCAGAGCCTTCAGACCTAACCTCAGATTGCCACTCATTTTCCAAAGGAAACACATTTTCCTCCCAGGTGCAAACAGGAACTGACACGCAAGCACAGCTGGCAGCCCTGACAGAGCTACTGTGCTTGAGGTGTGGAGATGTGGTGCTCACTCTGGGGAGGAGAACACTTTGCCAGCTGCTGCCTGGCTGTTTACCATGTGAACACCAGCAATGGTATTAGCTGGGGTGGCTGGAAACACTTGGCAGCTGCAGGAGCACTGTCCACAAAGTCCTAGTTGCTAGCACCCAAAAGCAGACAATCCAGCCCCAGGACGGGCATTCAAAAGTTGAGGTACACTAAGTATTCCTATGACTGAGAAAGAGCTGCATCAGGACAGATGGTTCACTGCGGACTCAGTTACCATCCTGCTTAACCCCTTGGTTTTCCCCCAAGGTAGCAGTAGGAAGACATAGGGACAGTCAACAAGGCCACTGCACAGCTCCCATATGGGAGATAGCCTGCTCGGAAGGATCCCATGAACCTAATGGCTATAGTGCCAAGGAGACAGCCAGGAAGTATTTGGTGGCCCTGGTGAGGGAAGGTGTTACATCATTCAAAGGCATCAGCCCTGCAGTGCTGCTTCCCTGTCATGGGGCTGAGGGAGCTCAAAATGGGGCTGGCACCTCTATACCGCCATGGTTTCTGCACATGCTCCAAGGTCACACCCCCAGCATGCGCTACTCCTGTTCACATCCTTGTGGAGGTGCCCATGTGACTTGCACTGGCAGGGGCAGTTACCCACACACTTGCAGCTTGTACCATGCCCTCCCAGCACCATACACACATGCTGACACCTCTGTGCACCCCTAATGTCCTGTGAAACCACACACCATGGGCACATGCATCCCCACTCCTCACATATCCCACACTGAGCACATTCGTGTCCCTGTGTACACTCACTCCATGCCCCATGTATATACTATCTGCCATGTACACTCACTCCCCACACATACGCATATCCACCCTATGCTCCAGCCACACTCTGTCTTCACTGCCCACTCACCCACTCTGCACACGCTTACCTTGCATCCTGTGCATGCATACCCCACACCCGGTGCACCCCCACTTCAGAATGTGCACAGCCACCCCACGCCCCATGTGTGCTCACCAGTCCTGCTTTCTCCACACTCCATGCACACTCATCCCATGTCATAAACCCTCGCACCTTACCTAGTGGACGTTCAGCCACTCCATACTCAAGATGCACTAATCCCTCACCTCACACTCGTCTTGCATGCCATGCACAATCATCCCACACCCTGTGTGCGCCCCACACGTGGACCACGCTCATGATGTGCACATTCACACGACACCTTATCCCACGCTACGCACATTCAACCACAAGTGCGCACTCACCCCGAACTCAGCCCAAAGCACTCTTCTCCCGTGCCCTGCACATACTTCCCCATGCTGTGCTTGATACCTCAAGTCCCCACAAATGTTCCCACAGCCCACACACACTCACCTCACATCCGTGGGGAGTGTGTATGGCCACACTCGACCCAGGCCATACACACTCCCCACGCTTACTCCCTGTGCGGCGCACACTCATCTCACACCGCGTACACTCATACTCACCCTATGCACAATGCTCCACGCTCTGCGCACTCACTATACACACTGCGAGCACTTTCCCCACGCCCTGTGCCCGCTCCCCCCACACCCCCTTTAACTCCCTGTACCCGCTCCTCCACGCCGTGTCTGCCCCACGCCGCGCACCTCC
>VZRI01007034.1:54007-80112 GCA_013397515.1 Upupa epops | reverse complement strand
ATCCCGGGAGGATGGCAGAGCCGCCCCGGCGAGCCGAGCCCCGGCGCGCAGGGAACCAGTGAGAGGGAGGAGAGGGGAAAACACAAACAAGCAAACAACCCACAACAAACAAAGCGGGCAGAGAGCAGCGCCGAGCCCCGCCGCCCCTGCCCCAAAGGCGCCCGCCCGCCCGCAGCCCGCACAGCCGCTGCCCCAGCGAAGATGCGCCCGGCCCTGGCGCACGGACTCTGCTCGCTGCTGCTCAGCCTCTGGGTACCCAGGTAGGAGCTGCCTCCCCCCGGCCCCGCCGTCCCCGGGAGGGCGCCGGGAAGCCGCCGCGCCCAGTCCTGCATCGGGGGCGGGCTGCTTGGGGAGGCTTCGGGGTGTGGGGGTTTCGTCGCCCCGGCTCCGCACGGCTGCGGGTCCCTTGCGCAGAGGTCTGTCAGAGCCGCTGCCCACCCCCTCACCTCCGCCTTTCCCCCGTCCCGGCGGGATGCGGTGTTTCTCCCGACCGCCCCAGCCCCGCTTCTCCCGTTCTCCCCGGCCGGAGCTGCCCCAGCTCACGCCCTGCTCTGACTCAGTTTCCCCGCTCCCCTTCATCGCAGGACGGGCGTCGCTACGCGGGGGTTCCTGGGGGAAGGCGGAGGCCAGGGGGATGCTGACGGGGATGCCAGTGTCACGGGGAACGGTGTTCACGGGATGGGCGCCTTTGGGTCCCACGCAGTGGAGCGGGGGTATCCACCTGTGCCCCTTCCCCAGCTCCGCCGATCCTAAAGGAGAGGGGCCGTAAGAGGGGCCGTCTGCCTTCCAGAAAAAGAGACCCCTCAAAACTCACCACCCCTGTCCGTTTCTATATCCTCCGGGTTGGTGGCGGCTCCTTTCTGCCTGCTCCCAAACTTGTGTGCTTCAGGCAGCCAGGGGTTAATCCTGGTGCTGGTGTGAGTGTTGGGGAGGGGGTCCGCCGCCCTTCCCCCTCCCTCCAGCCCCTTTAAATATAATTTGTTAACGTTGGGACTTGTATTAATTAAAGCAGCAGCCGCTGCAGCCTGTGACCTGGGGGCTTGTCACCGTGAAATCAAGTTTAAATCCAGATTTCAAGGGGGAAGAGAGCTGGGGTGGAGAGAGCTGTGTCCTCCTAGGGAGGGTGGCAGTGACAGCTCCTTGCTGGTCCTTGGCCCCCGCGAGCCCTGGGTGGAGCAAGAGGCAAAGGAACCTGGCCTCCTCTCTCCGGGGCCCTAAACAAGGGCTTCTGCCTCAGTTTCCCTGCTGTGCAATGGGAGGATCATAACACCCCACCCAGGCACCGTTCTGGGATGCCCTGAGAGAAAGTGGCAGGGGCTGCAGCTGGCTCAGTACAGACATGGGATAAGGTCTTTGAGCACTTGCTTGGGGCAGGAGCTGCAGGGCTTGGGGGTGGTGGTAGCTGCGAACATGCTTTGCATCTCGCGTCAGCCTGGGCTTCACTTGCATAGTGCCAATGAGCGCAGAAGGCGGGCAGAGGATTTGCCCTCTTGTGTAGCGTCTTTGGAGGGACACTCCTGCTCCCTGTTCCCCCCACCTTGAGTCTCTCTGTTGGAGTCACTGGATTTGCACCGGAGGTATCTACATATTATCCACAGAAGTGGAGAAGCTGGGAGAAAGCAGCGTTCTTTTCCTGACAGCTCCCCTTCCCCCCATGCGCAAGCTATAATTCAGTAGGGACCCTGGGGCTGAGCCCTTCCTCCAGAGCTGGATGAACACTGAGCTGGGGAATTCAGTCCCTGACCCTCAAGGGCTACTTTTGTCCATGTACTTGCCCCAGGCTTGCAGGATTTGGGGGAGCAGAGAGTGTGTAGTCCTTCTTCTCAATACCTGCCTGCTCCGTCAGGCAGTTGTAGTCCCTCCAGCAACCTGCGAGTCTTATTTCTGTAATCAAGGTTCAAAGTGCTCTCAGCTCCTACCTCCTCCCAGGGACCCAGCTCCTGGCTTTACTGGGAAAGAGGGAGCCCTGCCTAGAGAGAGAGCTCTGAGCAGGGACCCAGCTGTCTTGGGCAAGAAGCAGAGTGGTGCTGAGCTCCTGGTGGACCCTGCTGCATGATGCAGGATGCAGGATGCTCCTGGGCATCCCACTGTCTGCTGCTCACTTTGCATGTCTTCTCCTTGGACACTGTGGATCCCAGTGTCATTCTAACTGTTCTCTGGAGCTCAACAAACACTTCTTCCCCTTCCATCATGCTCTCGGCATTGGTTTGTCCTGTGTACCACATATTAGCTCCAGGAACCTTGCCTTGTGCATCTCTCTACACTCCATCTATCAACCTGTTTCTCCAGGCAGCATCTCTACTTGTATAAGTACTTGCATTCCCACCATGGACCACCATGTGCTTCCCCTTGCTGGTCTCCTTTGGTGACATGCATCAAATCCAGTGGGGCTGGGACGTGACAGTGGATTTGGGATTGTTCCTGAGAGCTTGAAGATATTTGGCAGATTGCTTGGTTCCAAATTTCCCATCTGAGTTGGACGGAGAAGGCTCATCCCTGTGGTTACCTCCCTCATAAGGACCAGTGTAAGGAGGATGCAGGAGATTCAGGAAATGGATCAGCCAGCAACAGGGATGGAGCCAGCACCTGAGATGGATTTCCTGTTCTGGGATGAACCCCATGTTCCCTGGGGAAGGCAGTCTGCGGCAGTCTGTGCCCAAGAGTCTGCACTGTGCAGCCAGGGCAGGAAATCCGTAGGGGAGTATGCAGAAGGGTAGGAGGGCCAAATTTGGCTGCTACTGGGCACAGCCTGCCAGGGTTTCCAGGCTGTGATGACAGTGATGGAGAGGATTGCAGCCTCAGTGCTGCTGAGGCATCTCTGCTGTTGTGCCAGGGGTATTCCAGTCTTCTCTATAGGTAGTGGGCAGAATGTGGGTTGAGGAGCATTTTCCCTCCCCTTGTGTATGTGTGTCCCCAGGCCTTTACACCCCAGACAGAAAGCTAGTGAATGGTATGGTGCTTTCTGGGATTTCATGGGTTTCCCTTTTCCTCCCAGCTCTTGCTCTAATGAGATCCTGGGCCTGAAGCTGCCATCGGAGCCAGTGCTGAATGCCAACACAGTGTGCCTAACCTTGCCGGGGCTGACAAGGCGGCAGCTGGAGGTCTGTGTGCGCCACCCGGACGTCACTGCCTCAGCCATCCAGGGCATCCAGATTGCCATCCACGAGTGCCAGCACCAGTTTCGGGACCAGCGCTGGAACTGCTCCAGCCTCGAGACCAAGAACAAGATTCCCTACGAGAGCATCATCTTCAGCAGAGGTAAGGGTTGGATGGTCTCTGTCCTCTTCCTCTCCCTCTCTTTCTTCTTCTTCCCAGCTCCTGCTCCCCAGAGCCTTCAGGGACTCCCCATGCACCACCACACAGCTCTTCTGTGGCCCAGAGAACCAGACCAGCTCTTCATCACCCGGATGGATGAAGGCAGACAGTGCCAGAGAAACCTGAGGGTCTGACAGACCAAGCATTACCATGCTGTGACAAAGCTGGGTTCTTCTCCATGCACCTCACTGTTTACAGTGACCCTTGTCCTGAGAAGCTCCTCTGCCCAGACCCAGCTGCTTCCAAGACTCCTTCCAAGCTCCACCATTTTCTGGTATCTTCCCCCCGTGTTGTGTAGGCTGGTGTTTGGAGTGGTGCCATGGGTGTGCAACACAGTTGGGGGGACTGAGAGTGGGTGCTGTGCTCTGGAATTCAGTTTGGTGGATGCAGTGAGCATCTTGGCCCCTTCCTGCTCTGTGGATAGTGTTTCAGGGTATTGTGGTGAGCAGAAATGCCCCTAGCCAATGGGCTGTAGCTCTGTGAACCTGGTGTCACCCTGATGTCATGCCTTTGTGTTGGCTCCCTAGTGCAGACTGCCGAAGGCTCTTAGATCATGGTAGCATGCTGGAAAAGGGAGACAGGCTGTTCTGGGTGCTCACATGCCCACATGCACCTCTGGGAGAGCTCTGCTCTCCGTCCAGTCTACTAAGCCCCAGTCCCTGCTCATAGGCATGGCCAGCTTTGCCTGTATCAGAGGCCTTCTAGTTGATACTCTTCCCCTCAGGAGTGAACTCTGTGGGTGCAGAGGGTCTGTCCTGTATGGCACAGGCTTACAGAAGGACTTCAATGCATCTTCTCACCTAAGTACCCTGACCCTCAGCCCGTTTCTAAGTGCTTATTGTCCCGGACCATGGTGCTGTATGGTCCTAGTGGCAGCAGCAAACACATCACGTCAGTTCCAGGGGAAGGTGAAAACTGAAAGGTACTGCTCACTTACTCCCTTTGTTGGCCTTAAAGCCCAAGAAAGAGGTGCCTCTGTCTCTCAGTTCTCCAGACATCCTTCCACATGCTACAACATCTCTCATTGGGACTGTGAGGAGAGTCTCATAAAACAGAGGCTGGCAGCTTGAGGCTTACATGCCTTTGAGAGTATACAGTGGCAGGAGCTTGCAGGCAGCAGGGAGATGGTTGAAGAAGGAAGCACAGAAACATTTCAGTACCAGGAGGTTACTTATGTCCAGGGCAGATGGGCAGATCTTTACTGGAAGGGATGTTGCTGCCTTGGAGCACAAGTAGCACCGGGTTTGTGGTCTTCTCATGGAGAAGCTATGGCATCTGTTGAAACACTGGTTCAGAATCTTGGAACAAGGGTAGCTTGTCTCTCTCCTCCACATCAGCATCCAGGTTATGACCTGGTAGGGAGGGTGAGGACCATCAGCCCTGATAAACATCAATGTATTTCCAGGTCCTCTGAGGAAGGTGGTTCACTTATAGTCTCCTCAGGTGACACTTATAGTCTCCTCAGGAGACCTGACTTGCTGGCTCAAGTCACTCACACACCCAGGCAAGCTTCCCTGCTCCTGGTCCTACCAGGCTGAATGAGAAGCTCCAGCAGCAAAGACCACTGACCTCTACCCTTCCCCTCAGCCCAGCAGGTCTGGTGGTGACTAATGGTCTGCAGCTCACTAGTGTCTCACAGAATCACAGAATAAACATGGTTGGAAAGGACCTCTCAGATCACCAAATCCAACCATACGCCCACCCACAAACACCTAAATACCTGATCAATGGAAAAACACTAAATAATCCCCTCCATGCCTGTCACTATAGCCTGTCATGAAGCACCATGGCTACACTCTTCTTAAACATCTCCAGGATTGGTGACTCCCAACACCAACCTGGGAAGGCCATTCCAGTGCCTCACCACTCTTAGTGTAAAGAAATTCTTCCTAATATCTAATTTAAATCTCCCCTGCCTCAACTCCTGGTTCTGTCATTAGTAGCCAAGGAGAAGAGGCAAACACCCGCTTCTCTACAACCTCCCTTCAGGTACTTGTAGGGTGTGATGAGGTCCCTCTTAGTCTCCTCCAAACTAAACCTGTCCATCTCCCTCAGCCTCTCCTAATTCGACTTGTTCTCTAAACACATCAGGAACTTGGTAGCTCTCCTCTGGACATGATCCAGCATCTCTATATCTTTCCTATAATGAAGTGACCAGAACTGAACACAGTACTCAAGATGAGGCCTCACGAGGGCCAAGTACAAGGGTGCCAGATGCCACCACATCCTTTTCCACTGTCAGTGCTAGTGACTGATGGATGTGAGGATTCCCACAGCCCCTGTGCTCTTGGGTACAGCTCAGCCCAAGCCCCCAGCACTGGTGGAATTCTATTCCCTACAATGGATACCCAACACCAGGGAAGCATGGGGATAGGACTAGAGCAGCAGAGCAGACAAGCACCTCATGACACTCCTTTTCTGGCAGCAGAGGTTGAAGGATGAATCCCAAGCACCCATCCCATCCCATCCCATCCCATCCCATCCCATCCCATCCCATCCCATCCCATGTGGTTATTGAGCTGTTCTGATGTGGAGCAAAGCCTTGAGGCTGGTCCAGTTCCATCCTGCTTGTGTACTTCAATAACAGAGCTGAAGCTCTGAGCTCTGTCTTGCAGCTGTTCTGGACACAGTCATCACAGCAGGGATGCTGGGTGCATCTCCTGAGACCAAAGTCAGAGGAGATGCAAGTGGTGGAAGCTGGGGGTGCAGACTCCATGCTGCAGACATTAATGCATCTGACCCCCAGGGACCAGGTCTTTGCTCTGTGCTCTGCTTTATCCTTGCTCTGCCTAGGAACACAGCGTGCTTGTAGGACTATTGTTTGTAACCTGAAGTGACAGACCCCTTTAATCTTTCATTCCTTTTCCCACTTCTTTTGCCATCAGTGCAGCCGTGCGTGAATCTCACTTTAAATTATTTGTAGCTGGCTTCTTCCTCCCGCTCTCCCTGTCTGGCTCCGCTCCCCCTCCACTTGGCCTCTTGCATCTCTTGCATCTTCCCCAGCTCAGGTGTGAGTTGTCCAGGTGCAGTTCTGCTGCCTGTCCCACACACTGCCTGGCATCCTGGCATTCAGTAGAGCTTATGGTAAGTGGTGAGCAGGGGACAGTGGCAAGTGAGTCCCTGTCTTGTCATCCCACTGATCTGACCCCAGAAGTTTGAGTGCAAGCCCTGGGGAACCCTGAAGGAACAGGGAGGCTTCAAATAGGACAGAGCTGGGAGCCTGAGGTGGCTTTTGGGCAGGCTTCTGGGCAGCATAGCTGATGAAAGGGACACCCACAGCACCCTGGGCAGAGTGTGGACGTGCTGGAGACAGCCGGAAGATGCAGTCATCCCTGGCGTGCAGGGCACAGCAGCTGCAAGCAACAACAGGTTAGTGGAGAGGGTGCCTAGGGATTTACTGTTCCTGTTCTTACAGAGATACAAGGTTTTTTTATACACCTCCATAAACTGTTGGTTTTTCATCTTTGGTTTTCTGATGCTACACTCTTGGGGTCTCCCACGTACCCCTCACTGAACCTCCATGGTAGTTTGCATCCCCATTCTCCTTGACCCATATTCCCTTTGAATTCAATTCCTTTGGAAGCAAATCCTTTTCCTGTCCTTCCAGGATTCAGATGTCCTCACCACACATCCTCACCACCCTTCTGCTTGTTCTCTGGCACTGTATGCTAGTTCTCTCTCTTTGCTGTCCTGTCCTCTCCTTCCAAGTGTTGTCAGAAACATCCTCTCCTGGTCCCAGGGGCAAGCATAGGAGGATGGAGCAGTGAGGTGGAGGCAGGTGGTGGGACATGATTTCTCTGCTCCTGCTTCAAGGGTGAGCAGCATGATTGCCAGAAACAAAGCTGCAGATGGTGGTGTGTCACCAGTCTTTGACTGGTACACGTGCACCCATGGGTGGGTGAAATACCAGCAGGGATGTGACTGTCTGGCTGCCAGACAAGTGTGGTCTGAGGGATGCTAAGGGATCCCTCTTCCCTGAGTGTTCTCGTTGCTCATCCCATCCCTATCTGTATGGAGACTGAAAGAAATGGGACCCACATGGAGGGGCTGAGTGTCAATGAAGGCCCCCAAGGGTGTATGACTGGAGAGGATATGGCTGTGGAGTGCACTATCCTCTGGTTCCTTCTGTAGTCTTTGGAGGTGCAAGTGATGCTTACATGGCCTGTGCCCTTCCTGCTGCCAAAGGCTGTACGAGGCCATGGCCAAACCTTGATTTCTTACAGTAAGGCTGAGCGAACTCCCTACAAGGCTGCAAACACCAGGTGCTGGAGCCCAGCCAGCCAGCTGCAAACTGGACCATAGGGAGGCTTTGCCATATGCTGAACGAGGCAAGTGCTGTTATGGCTATCCAGGGAGATGCTGCCGAGCTCAGAACAGTGCCCATTTCTGCAGAGCCCCAGTCAAGCTCTAATGCCTGCAGAACACAGTGCCTGGCCAGGCACAGCTGCAGCTGGGCTGCTGGCAAGATTTTCAGTACCCCCAGGCAAGCCAATGACTTTGCCCACCTGGCTCTGAAGTGTGTGTGGGTGCTTTAGATGCTCAGCAGCATCCTTGTGGGTGCTCCCATCACCTGGACCTTCCCCCAGCTGTTGGGTGCAAGCAAATCCCTGGGGCCAGGGCAGCATCCTTGGAGGTTCAGGGTAGAGCCTTGTTCCCTGCAGCCTGCAGAGCAGTGAGGGTGCCGGCTTGAAGTGCCATGGGGAATAAGAGCTGCGGGCTGTCTCTGGCACGCTCACTGAGTTGCAGGGAGGCAAGTTGGGATCTGCAGGGAGGTGTGTAGTGCCTGGCACTGAGCCAGACCCTGGCAGGTTCACCTGCAGTTTAATTAGGGAGAGGGGAGGGAAGGGAGTGGGGCTGGGGGAGAGGCAGCGTGTTGGGACTGGCCATCTCCGCAGGCCTTGTAGGAGGTGGTGGGAGAAGCTCTCCTCCACCTCACCAGCTAGTGGGGCTGGGATGATATGCCTGTGACTACTGGAAGCTGCCCCCCACTCCTGGAAGAGACTGCCTATGGAGGAGGCAGCTGAGTATTCTGGGGTACCCCAGGGTGTGTCCAGACTAGGTTGTCTCACATGCTCCCTCAGAGCCGCCCAGGTGCTGCAGTCATCAGTCACTGGAGGTTGTTGCTGCCCAGATGTCATGATGAGCTGAGAAAGAAAGGTCAGGACTCCAGCTCTTTCTGGTCTCCAGACCATGGAACCCACAGGTATGCCTGAGCCTGTCCCGTTGCATTGGTCCCACACGTGCATGAGGAGATGGAGAAACTGCAGTGTTTGTGGTGGAACCAATTCCAGCTGATGCTTGGTGTCCTACTAATTTTTCCCCTTCTAAAAAGACTCTTTGACCCATGGCCAAGATTTCAGATCCACCCTGTTTGCCCAACACAGTTCCTTATGTACATGGTAGACTGGATGTTGGCAGTGGTGTCAAGTTGGTGTCTTCCAGTCTTGCTTTCCTGCAAGACACAAGACTTCTCCTTGTACGTCCCATGGCTACAACATCTTCTGTGGTCTCTGAAGGGATCTAGTGACTCAAACATCACTGTTGAGGTCTTAGGTGGTTGGGGTAGGCAGAGAGCCTTCCTTTGAAAGGTTTGGGGCTGGCTAACATACGCCATGCTTGGCTGTGGTTCCTGGAAGGTCCCACCCTCACCAAGGCCACAAGGCCAATGATTGTCACCTGCAGCCCTATTGCTCTCTGCTTTGCCGCAATCCTCTGGGCCCTGGCATGGCTGGGGTAGAGTGAGGAATGTAAACTGAACCTCTTAGCAGAACTGTACTGGCATGGCTGCTGTGGTCTCAGTGTTTGCCTTCCTTATCCCCTTTGCTTTCAGCTCCACACTGGTGTGGGATGAGGGAAAGAGGTGAAAAGGCAGGAAGGAGCAGTGGGGCAGGGCAGCATGGTACTGAGTAGGGAAATTACCACAGTGAGATGGATACAAGACTTCCAGAGACCTGGGATATCAAATTCTGGGGACCAGCTTGTGTGGTATAGGAGAACAGTGGAGGAAGGAGGATTGCTGGGACTTGACCCCAAGTTTTTCCCAGCTATGGAGGGCACCAAATGAACCCAGCCTCTCTACCTGTAAGGAGACGAGTGTGCTAGACAGATTGGGTGGGGTAGAGCTTCTGTCTGGGTTCCAAAAGGGATTTTTATGGAGATGCTTCATGGGAAATAATTTGTTAGGCCATGGATATGTGTGAGAAAGAAGGTAACAGACAGGGTCTAGAGGAGAGTGTTGTGCCAGATAAAGGTTTTGCTGCCATTGTCCCCAGGCCCTGGCTATGCAAGGAGGTGGGGACACCAAACAGGGTGGCAGTGACAGGTCCCTCTTTAGGACTGTGCCTAACTTTGGCTCATATAGTTGTGGTGAAGGAGAACTGTTACTGGAGGGGGATTTGGAGATCCTCGAGACCTTCCTGTGCTGGTTCTCCATCCTGCATCACTCACTTTGGGTCTAAAGTTGCCCAAACCAGGACTGCACTGCTGTAGCAGTAATGTGGGTGTGTTGCAGGCAGTGTCTGCCAGCACGCTCCCTGGGGAGGCTGCACAGTGAACACACCAGCAGCCCATTACCTGCCTGCTCAAAAATGCTGTTCAACTTGTGCATGGAAAGAGGCAGACTGAGAGCAAGCTTGTCCCACACCAAGGGGAAGATTGGGAGAGGCTCCCGCTGGCTTTTAAGCAGCACCTCGTTAATTTTTAAATGCACCAGTGTCAAATTAACACACAAAAAAGCAGCATGACTTTAAATGCAGGTTTCTGAGCTGCATTTCATTTCCCTTTAATAAGATCATAGCATTTGCTCAGCGGGCAGCAGTGAACCACTGAGAGCTGTGCATGATGGGGAGCATTGTTAAGGATGGGTGGCAGCAGTGAGGAGCTGCTCAGCTCTCACCTCTCGTGACTCTGTGGTGCAGGCAAGGAGCTGGCAGAGCCTCTTCTTGGGTTCTGTGATTTGGGTTGCTCACCCAAGTCCTCCTTCGATGTTAGGAATCTGCTGGAGGAAATGCCTCAAAGCCTCTTGTCGGATCAGCTGTAGCAAAACTGCTCTTGTCCAGTGGAGGGAAAGAGACTGGAGGACTCAAGCTATTTATGTGTCCATGCGTGAAGTCACTGCACAAAACCTGGCTCACCCTCCTTCCCTTCCTCATGCTGGGGCCAGTCACTGTGGGAAACAGATAAAAATTACTTTGCATTTAAAATAGAAGTTCCCAGGTAGGGGAAGCACTTTATGCAATACAGCAAAGCCATGTGGTCCTTGGGCCCTGCTGTGGGACCCATCCCTTTCCGCTGTGGGACCCATCCCTTTCACTGTCTGCCTCATCCCCAGCTAATGAAACTTGTGAACATCCTTTCTCCTTCATGTTTAATGACAACCAGCTGCCGGCCCTGGCAGCACATGGTGTGGTTGCAGCATGCTCTAACTAACTTAGGATGCTTGATTTTTCTAGCCTAGTATCACATTTAGAGCTTCTTGTGGGAGCTGGCAGGTCTCAGGGAGGGAAGGGATATGGTCAGACAGATGGGGCTGGACAGGCTGTGCTGCATGCTCCTGTTACTGCCTGATCCTATACCCTCTGAGTAAGCAGGAATGTCCCATTTCTCAGCAGAAGTATTTCTCAGCCAGCATTATTTTTAATAGAGAGGGAAACACTGAGTGGAGCAGGGAGGAGATACTACTGTTCCCATCGAAGCCATAATGCTCACACCTGAGCAATGCTGTGATGACATCTTCCAGGGTAATGTGAGAGCAGAGTGCTGGTGGGAGCTGGGGTTTTGCCAGGGCAGGTTTGGGCTTTGGGTCAGCAGTGTGACCTTGTGGAGATGGGGCTGGAGAGCACTGAGTGAGGATTCACTCACGGTTCATTTTGGAGCTGGTGCCTGAGGACAAGGACAAGGCACAAGTGAAATCTCTGGCTTCCTTCATCCCAGCATGATGATGATGGTCATCCATCTCGGGTCATGCCACCCTCCCTGAGCCCCACTCTCTCATTTCTCACAGGCTTTCGGGAAAGTGCCTTTGCCTATGCCATCGCAGCCGCCGGTGTGGTGCATGCTGTCTCCAACGCCTGTGCCCTTGGCAAGCTGCAGGCCTGTGGCTGTGACCAGAAGCGCCGGGGTGATGAGGAGGCTTTTCGGCGCAAGCTGCACCGCCTGCAGCTGGAGGCCATGAACCGTGGCAAGGGCATGGTGCACGGCGTGCATATGGAGCACATGCCATCCGAGACCCCTGGCCTCCAGGACTCCTGGGAATGGGGTGGGTGCAGCCCTGATGTGGACTATGGGGAGAAGTTTTCCAAGGATTTTCTCGACTCACGGGAAACCTACAGGGACATCCACTCCCGCATGAGGCTGCACAACAACCGTGTTGGCCGGCAGGTGAGTGGGGCACTGGGCGATAGTGGTGGGGACAGAGTTTCTGGGACACGGGTGAGGAGCTTGTGCTGGCTTTGGTAGGGAATGCATATGAGACTCAAATTGCCCTCAAGACCCCTCTTCTTCCCAGTTTTCACTGGAGCAAAGGCAGTGTCACAGCCCTGCTGCTGTATGTGTCTGCTGGGAAGGGTACCTGTGGTCATTGTTTCTGTCCTCTGGCCAAGGGACACTTCCCCAGACCACTGTCACCTGCCTGAGCTGCAGTGGTGCTGCAGTGGTGACATAGCAGTGGGTGCTACTCCTGCCTCTTGCTTTGAGCATGTGAGATAGGGATGCTGCAGAGCAGGACCTTGATGTGTGCCCTTTTCTGATACTGAAGCTGAGCTTTACCATCTCAAAAAGCCATCTGGCCAAGCTGTAAGTGTCTGGGGACAGCTAGAGCTTTTCACTAGTTTAATTTTGTTTGCTTGCATATGGTGACAGCTAGGCCAGTGTTAGGCAGCTAAATCTTCCACGGGCTGCTCTGTCCTAAGCCGGGCAAGACCCTCTATTCCAATTCTGGCTAGAGAGCTCGTCCAGCCTACCCTCCAGTTCTGTGTGCCTCAAGCCACTGGGCCTCCTGGCAGTGTTCAGAAATTTGGGGTCTGTATTGCCTGTTTCCCAAGGAAAGCCCCACAGTCCCCTGAAGAAAGAGGGGAAGGTGAGAGAAGAGTATTTGCATGGTAGGTGTGTCATCACATGGTGCTTGTAGGATCCAGCGACAGCAGAAATGCCTGGGGTTTGCTTGTCCCCAAGGGCAGGCAGGCATGGGACTGACAGTGATAGCTCTTGGTGGCTTCAGAGGAGGAGCCTGGAATCTGGAAGCAGGGACAGAGGATGACCAAAGAAATAAAGGAGGTAGTAGAGGGATTGGTGCTGGTGCAGGTAGGGAAGCAATGGCTGGATAGGCTACCCAGCTCAGGGACCCTGTTAAGATGAATGTGTGAGCCCATGTGCAGGTGGGGTTATGATGGGTGTGGGTGCTGTGTGTTGGAGCAAGGAGATGATACTGTGCCTGCTCTGTGCCAATTTGTGCCGTGCTTATTGCTGGGTTTGGACCTGACCAGCCACCCTAGGCTTGGCTTCTTTAGTTTCATGGCTGCTCTTTTAGCAATGGTTGTACACCCTCCCAAGCTATCCTCACTCCTAGGTCCATCTTTCTACTGTAATAAGAATTAGGATTTCCTAGGAAAGGAGTGGCTGTTCTGGATGCAGCAGCTCTGCCAACCTCTGCTTCAAGTTCAGAGGCTAAAACTCCTTGAGCAGAGCAGTGATGTGGACATGCATGCCATGGACTGTACTCTGCTACACTCTGTCCCTCTCCAAGGACCAAGAACTTTCAGCAGCCAGGGTTCTTCAGCATCTCATTGATGCTGAGCATTCTTTCCAAGGTCCTTGTGTGTCGCAGTGGTGCTCTGCACATGGATAGGCTTGACTCCTGGCCCAAGCCCTACAATGACAGGGGAGATGACAGTCCTGCCATCAGCAGCATCCAGTGGGTACAGCATGTGGGTTTCTGTAGTGTTATTGTTATCACATTTACCTGATATGTAGGTTTGAAACCAGGCAACAACATGGTGATTTTTGGTTCTTTTGCATCCAGCTATTAAGCCAGACAGGGGACTACAGCTGCAGAATATGTGCAACATCCTCCAAAGGATGTTGTGGTCCAAGGTGACCAAGTGGTCACCTTGGGCTTGAGCTGGATGTCCTTCATTCCTGGGATGGAACAAGTTCCCTAGCAAAGAGACTTTGCAGGTCATCCCAGCCTGTCAGATCAGAGCCATAGAGGATGAAAGGCAGCCAGGGACTACCCATTACCCTCACAACAAAGACTTATGATAAAGCTCTTATGAGCGTGCCTGGGAGGAGCTGGGAATGTGCAAAAGAAAGCACTAGCGAGTCCAGACATGTGTTGAATCTGGGTGTCTGTGAGATGGGAGAAGGACATGGTGTGGAGGGATGCATGAAGATTTCATGTCAAAAGCATGGGAACGAGGCTCAGATAGTCCATCTCCCAGGGTCCTGTCCTCACTGCACTGCCCATGCAGGAGGTTGAATGAGCACCTGTGTGGTGATGGATGGGTGCTGTGGTGCTGGGACTCAGGATGCTCAGCAGTGATGACCTGGGTGGTAGAGATGGCCTACACATGCTGCCTTCTCCAGCCCCTGCTGCAACCAGCTGTGGCCCCAAACGAGTTCCAGTCCAGTTGTCACACCACTGTTCCCACCAACTCAGTGGTGACCAACCCAACCACAGCTCTTCACAAGATTTTCTCTAGTCCAGCCAAAGGAACAGGGAGAGGATGAGTGAAAGGACAGGGTGCTGGTGTCAGCATGTTCTAGTAGATAGTGTCACTAATGGTGGTTTGCAGCTTGTATTCCTGGCTGGCACGCCTAGGACATGGCAAAGATACGGGGCAGCTCATTATTTGTGAGGTGGAGGCTGTTCTCAGCAGGAGACAGGACTCTCAGCAGGATGAAAGCCGAACTCCAGCCCAGCCCAGACCTCTCCACCATGTGCTCTGAGCTCCAGGCTTGTTTCCCTGACCTGCCTTCATTAGCATAACTGCTTAGCAACGGAAAGATTTACTCAAAAACAAGAAAACAAGGCGTAAAAACTACCCACTCCTACCAAAACAAGGCACTCCTTGCACATATGTCTCTCAGGGAGGGTGCAGGTTCAAAAAGCACATGTCAGGGGTAAAGCTAGGTAGCCAGGTAGGGCTGGCGTCTAGTGTGACAGGACCTTGACCAGGGCTACATGTCCTCTGGGGGCCCTGGAGTGTAGCCCTGGATGGGGGGATCAGCTTGCAATAGTCTCTGCAAGTGCCAACCCAGCTCCTTTCAGGACTGGGGTGGCCCCATGGACAGAGGATTTTGCTGGAGCCTGTTTGAGTGTGTGGGCATGGTGACACATGACCCAGCAGGGAATCTCTACTGGGACAGAGCAGATGATGTTATAAACTGCCTGTTTGCACTGGAGATTGCTGGACATGAGCTGTTTGCCTTGGCATTACTACAACAGCATTCCTTGCAGTGATGGGGGACCTCAGAGAACCCCAGTAGACAGCCTGGATATCTCAGCAGTATTGCCTGGGCAGCCAAAAGCTCTTCTTGCCCCTGCACTAGCCTCTGGAGCCTGCACAAGCCACTCTTCCTGGCCAGCCCAATCCTCAGCCCTTGCACTCTTTCTGGCTCTTGTGAGGTGGATGTGTAGCACCAGCGTTACTGCAGCTTCCTCAGACTACAGGACCTGGCTGAGAGCATCTCCAATCCCTTCTTGAAATTTGGGTGATGGTGGGAGGCAGTGCTTCACTCCCTCGGTGCTGCATCCACAGTTTGAGAAAGTAGGCAAGAGCTGAAAGCAGAGTTGGTCTCGGGACTCCTGGAGCTGGGGGTTTGTGGGATAAATGCCTGAGGAGGAGAAGCATCCTGTCTACCTGCCCCACTTGTAGTGTTCCACAGTGACACACGTGGGGGATCCCTCTGCTGGGAGTATCCCAGTAGGACTGCACCCTTGCTGACTTATAACTGGTGTTTAACTGGCCAAGTTGATACTGCTGTGGAAGGTGAGATACAGGCTTCTTCTGCTGTGTGTGGTCAGGTAACTCACTCTCTCCTTTAGGTGTCAATCCCTTGTTGTAAAAGCCAGGTGGTTCTGCCAGGATGGGAAGGGGCAGGGCGTGGGACATGGGTGACACCAGTTACAGCAACAGGCTTTTCAGATTCACAGCTCTGATGGCTGCTTCTGCCCACCCTTGCAGGCACCCTTCCCATAGTGTCAACCCACAGAAAACTCCAGGATGGCTTCTGTGTTCCCCCAAAAAGGTCGCCCTCCATGCTAACCCCTCTGTCCTTCCCTCCCCGCCAGGTGGTGATGGACAACATGAGGCGGAAGTGCAAATGCCATGGCACGTCGGGGAGCTGCCAGCTGAAGACATGCTGGCAGGTGACACCCGAGTTCCGCCTGGTGGGTTCCCTGCTCAAGGACCGCTTCTATGGGGCCACTCTCATCCGGCCACACAATCGCAATGCTGGACAGCTGGAGCCAGGCCATGCTCGGCATCGTCGCAGGGCCGGCATCAGCGAGCTGGTTTACTTTGAGAAGTCACCCGACTTCTGCGAGCGGGAACCAGCTCTGGACTCCTTGGGCACTCAGGGGCGCCTGTGCAACAAGACCAGCCCGGGCATGGACAACTGCGAGAGCCTGTGCTGCGGCCGTGGGCACAACATCCTGCGGCAGACACGCAGTGAGCGCTGCAACTGCAAGTTCCATTGGTGCTGCTTTGTGGCCTGTGAGGAGTGTCGCATCACTGAGTGGGTCAGCGTTTGCAAGTAGCCGGGCAGTGATGAGTGCCCACCTCAGGGTGCCAGGGACAAGCATGCCTGCCCATGGGGAGGGGGAGGGAGAGGGGGATCGGTGATGGGAGGGAGACGGCGCTGCGTTACCCACTTCTCCCACACCAGGAGCAGCAGGAGAGGAGACACTCGGCGCCCACTGAAATCAGCACTTTGTTGTCACCTGGGGAGGGCAGGGCTGTCTGCTGTCTGCCACCCACCCAGCCCCACACAAGAGCACCAAGGCTCCTGGCCCCGGGGAGCACACAGCCATGCTGTACAGACCGCCAACACCAGCACTGCTCAGGGGAACAGAGGGTGGGCACAGGGTGGGGGAGTGCCTGTTGGCACCAAGCGGGATGGGGTGCAGTGAGGTGGGGGACTGCAGGGCATAGGGAGCCCAGGGTGGGAGGGGATGTGGGGGACACGCACTGGCACCGTTCACAGGTTCCTCCAGCCACTTTCAAAGCTCTGCTTTTCTGGGTGGGGATGGACCATCCCACAGGAGAGAGAGGGGGCACAGCTCCCTGGGCTGGGGCAGAACTTGGGCTGTAGCATCATGGCTGGAGGGAAGGGTGCCCAGGGTTGTGCTGTGCGTGCCTGTGTTATTGTATGGTAAGTTATTTTCTGATTGTGAATAAAAGTGGATTTGAGACAGCACGAGGTATTTCGGGATGTAGCACCCTGTGCTTCCTGCAGCCTGGGGCTCCCTGATACTGCAAGGTGCCAGAAGGATGGTGGGGAACCATCAGTAGTGCCTACTCACTTGAGTCTTTCTCTCAGGTGCTCTGCTGCCCTCCCATAAAAAAGCTGTTTGCAGACTGGCAGGAGGTGGGGTTCCCCCCTAGGCACCCCATACCTTTGCAGGGTGGCTGCTAGGAGGCTCCTGTCCAGCCAACTGTGTTCTGGACCCCATCCATCCTGTGGGGAATCTCAGCTGTTGGCCTCATGCCTACAGCAATTCTGGGGTTGAGGGCTGTGCTGGTGCCCCCCGTGCTCCTGGAGAGGAGGGGTGGAGCGAGAGAGCAGCAAGGACGGGCCAGGAGCAGCCGGTCTGCAAATGGCACCTCAGTGTTGTGGCAGGGAGGGCACTCATTTGGCTTCAGCAGCCCACGGGGCCCAGGCAGTGAATCATGCTGCTGGTATCTCCTGACTGATAAGTTCTCCACTCCTCCCACGGCTGCGTGCCCCTTGGGGCTACACAAAATAAAAAAAATGGTAGGTGAATTAAAAAAAATATATCGAGGAGGAAAATACCAGGCTGGGAGGAAGCAAGCGCCTGGGGCCGGCGCCAAGGGAGCGGCTTGTGTTTTCGTTTCATAATGCTTCCATAAGCAGCAGGAACAGCTGGGACATGGGCTCTGGCTTTTGCCACTTCGGGTGGTTGTGGTCCTTTGCCATGGAGACAGCTATGGTTTTGGGTCTGAGGTGAAGAGGAGGGTGCTAGAAGTGATGGAAGGACGAGCCACCTGTGTGGCTCAGTTAGTTAACACAGCAGAGACATTAGGGCATGCAGCCACCACAGTGGCTCCTGGTAGCAAAGGCCACTGGCTGGTGACCTTGTAGGAATGGGGATCTGGATATCGAGGCTCACTGCATAGAGTGAGTTTGTTCTGACAGGGAATGCTCTAGTAGATCTTTTTCCCTCCTGAGGACTGACTTTTCATCTCTAGAATCATCAGGATGCTTTTTCAAATCACTGAGACCTTTTGTCCTTTGCCCAAAACACTAGTCAGACCCCCTGATGCCCTCTGGCCTCCCTATCACTCCTGTTCCCTCTCAAGCTGGCCAATGCCCTGTGTCCTCAGGGCTTTGCTGTCCTGGGCAGAGGGGCTTTGCACATCCACCATACTTGGGCACTTTGGAGTGGCATTAGCTTCCCACCTCTCAGGGGCTGTGATGTCAGGGTTGCCTGGGATAATGCCCAGTTCGCCACCCAGCTCTTCCCACACTACACCAGCCCGTTCACTTCCCTTTTTGCTAGTTCCAGGCCACCTGCACTGCAACAGCTGGTGCACAGCACCCAGCTGTCCTGGCTGGGCATAGCTGAGAGAAGGGAACCAGAGTGGGGTCTAGATAATGCAGAGAGGAGATGCGGGTCACAGCCATTCTCCCCAGGCACATCTCACATTCCTTGATGTTGGTGGGTCTGCAGGCAGCATGGCTGGGTAAGGAAGCTGAGAGCACTAGTGTGCTTTGGGCTGCAGGCAGAATGTCTGGGTGCAGGCAGCTCCAGGCTTGTTGGTTGCGGGAGCTCATTCCCTCCTGGGGCCAGCTGGCTCCCAACACAATACAAGCCTTCAAGATCTGCTCTGTGGCTTCCCTTGCTGAGTGTCTGGGAGCCACAGGCTAGCTGCCAGTGTGCCTGTGGTTACAAAAACAGTGTCCTCATGCTTCCTTAACAGGGAATCAGCCGCTGGGCATCCACATTGCTGGGGACCACAAGTGTGCAGGACACCTCCTCTCCCCACAACCACCCCTGAGCCTACGGAGCCAGTTTCCAGTGAAAGCTTGGCTCTTCAGAGTCTGATCATCCCAATCTTCTTCTCTTTCACAAGCCTGAGTGCAGATCCTCAGATGGGATCAGTCCCACACAAAGGATCATGTGTCCTCCTAAGGGGGGATTATCTGAGCCCACTGAGATGCCACAGCCTTGCACCTTCTGGTTCGTGGCCCTCCTACTCCTTGAAGGACACCTCCACCTCTGGGCCATCACATACACACAGGGCTGGGCTGAAATAGGAAGGTTCAAGGTGATTTGCCTAAGAGAGAGGAATGACTATCGGGTTGGAAGAACCCAGGAAGATGGAGATGGTTTTCAGGAGAAGGGACCAGATTTTTCCAGTGCTCTTCCATCTCCCTGTATAGACAAATCACTAAAGGAGTTCCAAATTCAAAAACCAAATGGTGTGAGAGGGATAGTAAAGGCTTGTAAAGATAGCAGCAACCCCATGCTGTCAAAAATAGATGGCACTTGAGTTTCATCAAGTGTTTTTAACCAAAGCTGTAGAGATTCCTCCATCCCTGAGGGTCCCCGCTGCAGAGAAGACCACCAGCCTGGTGAATCTGATAGAAACAAGTGAAGTCCAGTGACTTTCTCCAAGTTTGAACTTCATAGTCCCAGAAGCAGAAATGTTTCTCAACTACTTCCAGTAAACCCAAAGTAAATCTTACTTCTTGCTCCTGCGGTTGTGGAGAGCAATGGGAAAACCTGACCTGAGTGTGACCGCTGAGAAGGCAATAGAGAGACCTGAGCTGGCCCGATTTGTTTGCACTTCTGCTGGGCCTGATGCCAGGTGTGTGGCTGTCCAGATGTGCATACCTTCAGGCGAGTGCTTTCTCAGACCCTGGCCTTGTGCCCATCTCTAGGCACAATGTGGGAGAGTCAAGGGGACAGCAAGTTCCCTCCAGCATGGCAGGTTCTGGGTCCTTTCTCCTCTCACCTAAAGACCCAGCTCATCTCCTGCTTCTGGAAAGCTCCAACGAGGGTGGGGAAGGTCTCTGGGGGTGGCAAGGGGAGTATGGGGGGGCTGGGACTTTCCCCAGGAGATCACAAGAGGAACTTTGGCTGGAGGGTGGGGGGAACCGGTGAGGAGTTGCTACATCATGCCCCAATGAGTTGTGAGTAACTCCTCTGGTATTTCTCCCTTGCACAGAACAGTCATCAGAGGCAGATCCTGCCTGGGGGAATCACTATACAGGAACACCCAGCCCCATCCAAATTCCATTCTTGCTCCCAGCAGAGATGAAGTGAATAAGAGCCACAAGGGGACTGTTCCCTGGAACACCCCTTCCCATTTCATTCCATCTGCTGGGGTACCATGAACGTGGCCATGGGAAGGGCTGGCAGGGCTGTCTGGCAGGCAAACCCGG
The DNA here is from genome assembly GCA_013397515.1 of Upupa epops. Classification (NCBI taxonomy): domain Eukaryota; kingdom Metazoa; phylum Chordata; class Aves; order Bucerotiformes; family Upupidae; genus Upupa; species Upupa epops. Next base: position 60,168 of record VZRI01007034.1, on the reverse strand, counting down.
TGGACTGCTGACCCACAAAAGCAGCCAGATGCACCTGGACTACTGGAAGTCACTGAAGAGCAAATCTTCATTCCATCTGCTTGTCCAAGGGGAGCAGAGGGCAGACCCTTCTCTGTCTTCATCTGGGCAGCCAGTTTATATGCTTTCTCTGTTGGAGAGTCAGGTGGCCATGGCTTAATCCCTTTTCTGAGAGCCTGGCTGGCACCATGATGCAACCTGAGCTGCAGAGATGTGCTCCAAGGCTTTCCTAAAGTTCAGCCCTGACATGTCATGCTTGGCACTAGCATCCATGCAACCCCCTGAAAAAGAAAAAAAGAATTTGGCCCTAACTGACCCCCTTGGCAAGGTGAAGTACCTACAGCAAGGAGCAGCTGGCTTGGGAGAAGATCCCAGGAGTCCTGTGCTCCCCCTGCCAGGCTCAGCGCCTACCCACTACCCACTGGCACATCTTCCTGGTGGCAATGCCCTCAGATTAGGGATGGGTCATTTACCCAGTGAGAAGGCTGTAGCCACCAACACTGAGCTCATTGAATGACCAGACATGCTAGCATCAGTCTGACCCTGCAAGTCCTGGTGCCTGGGAGAACTGCAATCTCCTACTCAGTCATGTCTACATGTCCTTCGACAAGGGACTGCCACATGCTTGAAGAAGGTGCACCAGTGCCTGGAAACAGGTGGGATGTAGAGATGGAAAACAGAGAGAAGGCTTGTGCTAAAAGCTGTGATTGAGCCATGGCAACAGCGAGGGTTAGGATAGGAAGAGCTCCTGTGGCAAGGTGGACAAAGGATGGGACAGAGCAAACTGGGAGCAGAATTTGGGGTGAGCTAAGCACCTTAGGCAGAAGGTCTGAGCAGAGGTAGTGGGTGCAGAGGAGCAGGGTGGGCAAGAACCAGAATCAGAGCAGGTAGGGCAATTTGTATGAGAAAAGAAGCTGATAATGAGTCTGGGAAGAGCGTGATGTGGAGGTCCTCAGTGGCTGACATCCCCACCAGGCACGTGTGCTGTCTCCTCAAGGAGCCTGTGCTCTAACCTCACAGCTGAGGCTCTAACCATTAGATGACTTTGCTCATGGTATGCTCCATGCTGCAACGGCTGTGGGTAAGTTTAGACCCAAATATTCTTTACTCTTTCAGTTCTGCATGTGGTTGCCTGACCCTGGAAACATAAGGGAGACCCCAGGCCTCTCAGGGACCATGTGAAGAACAGTTGTGTCTGGCACAGATCTATGAACTATGACACCCACCACCTTTTCCTTGATGAGACACCTCATGTAGGGGGTGCCCAACCCTGGTTGCTGCATGAACAGGTGTCTTTCTTCTGTTCTCCACTAGAGCTGAAGAAAAGGTGAGTGCAGTGACAGGTATGGACATTGGGGTTCACCAGCATCGCCAGCTCATTACTTCCATGAGACAGGTGGAAGAAGCAATAGGCCTGGCTGTGGCAGTGCAGGGAACACCTGCAGAAGGGAATGACCCAGAGAGCAGCCTGGTGGGGCAAGAGGACCAGTGGGAGAAAAGGGATGGTTCCCTGGAGCACCACATCCCATCCCATCCCATCCCATCCCATCCCATCCCATCCCATCCCATCCCATCTGTTGGAGTACCATGAACATTGTCATGCACAGGACTATCTGGCAAAGTCTGGCGGGCTGCTGACCCACAAAAGCATCCAGATGCACCTGGGCTACTACTGAAAGTCACAAGAGAGCTAAACATTTTGGACACAGATGGAAAACACCTGGGGGATCTTTGTGCCAGCCCTCTCCTTGCCACCACAGCAACTGGAGTATTCGGGCTTGGGAACAAAGACAATGGAAGGGCAGAGCCTGTGTAGGGGCAGGACTGCAGTGCAGGAGAGATAGGAGCAGACAGCCAGGGGTCAAAGGATGAAAGCATAGGGCCTGGTGTAGGGGGTGACAGGAGTGGTGCAGAGGCATCCAGCAGAGCCAGGTGCAGCAGGAACAGCTGCAGGGAAGATGGGAAAAAGAGACAAAGAGCAAAGAGAGCAAAGGCAGAAGAGGAAAAAGAGAGTATGGCCAGAGAGGCAGACATGAAAGGGGGAGCGAGGCAGGGGAGAGATGAAAGGGCCACGGTGTGAGTGCTCTTGCCTCCTCCCCAGGCTGCTGGGGCTCTGTAATCCCTGGGGAGCTGGCTCCTCTCATGTGGTGGCCTGCAGCTGTATGCGGTCGGCTCAGCCCCACCGCTCTGCACTGGGACTTTCCAGGAGGGGGAGAAACCCAACACAAAACACATGACTTAACCAGGGCCTGCCAGGCTCCAGCACATAGGGTCTGGGGGCACCCCATCTCACAGCACACCCTGGGGTGCTGAACCCACCAGGGTCAGCTGGAAGACACGGCACCTTTTGCTCTGGGGACAGGTTGCACAGAGCAGAGTGAAGGAGGTTTGAGCCCAGCTGGTTGATGGGCAGAGAGCCAAGGTGGTTACACACACACACAGGGCCACGTTGAGCCAGCAAGAGCTTGGGTCAAACAGCATCCATATCGGCATGGGGCCAACCCTTTAGGGGTACCCCCTGAAGGCACAAAGATGGGAGGTACAGAGGATGTATGGGCTTGATTTCTTTCCTCTGCTTCCCTCCCCATCTCCTGCCTGCTGGGCTTGGCTCTGGGTACCAGGGAATGCAGCAGGACTTGGCAGATGAAGCTGGCATCCATCCTGATGGGTCACTGGGTCACTTGTTTTACTGCTTAAAAGTAAACCAAGAACCCAGGCCACAGCAAATACTAAAGCAGCACTTCCACAGCACTTGTCACTTGAGATATCTCTGTTCTGCATGCCCAGCTCAAGCCACTGGAAGGGGCCTCTATCCCATAGCAGATAACCTGCTGCTGGACAGTCTGCTGTTCACCACTGCTGACTGCAGGGATACTGGACTCTCTTCTCAGCTTTAGGGTAGCAAAGCTGGTATCAAAAGTGGGTTCTCCTCAAGTCTTCCTTCCTCCTTGAACCAGTTTTGCCTATGACAACTTCTTGTGTGCCTACATGAATCTGGTGGGCCCAACTAGAAGTGACTGACTGAACTTGGGCAGCACCAGCCTTTGCCCTCTGTCTCAGGGCTTTTGTCTCCTCAATGTAATTTTGAAGACAAAAGAGGACCTTTGCTTGGCAGCATGGCCAGGTAGCTCCTCTAAGCTCCTGGTGTGTCCCACTGTAGCACCTCCACCTCTCATGGAGCATGTCTGTGTCAGCTTCACAGGTATTGCTCCTCTGGGGAGATCCCACCTATCTCCACCTTTTTGGCCACATCTGGAAGCGCTCTGACTTCCAGAACATTCCATTCTCCCTGCAGTTCCATCTGTCCACAGCAAGGAGCTAGAAGAGGACTCTCTGTGGAGCAAGGAGGTCCCGGCCCTGATGCACTGTCCTTGCCCCTGCTATACCTGGCTTCCACTCTGCACAATCAAGGAGAGTTGCACCACCCTCATGCACATGAAAATAGCCATACCAGGGTGCTCCCCATGCTTGCACAGCAGCCATGGAATTGTTCCTGGGAATATCTCCCCATGCCACCTGTAAGTGTCACTTCTGTGGCCATAGTGGGCTCTTGCTGTAGGGACTGAGCAGAAGAGGCGATGAGGTGGGCAAGAGTCCAGTGCACTTGAAGAGCAAGGGCTGTGTATTCACAGTTCCCCATCCCTCCTGGTATGAACCAGCTCTTCCCAGAGGAGTGCTCCAGAATGGCTGCAGCTGCAGGAAAGGGAGGCACTTGCTGAGTGCTGTGGCACGAAGGCATGACAGGGCATGCTCTGTCAGACCATGAATACCTGTCCCAGGTGGTTAGAGGCACACAAGGTGTGTATGAGTGGCGCAGGAGCACACGCCTCATCAAGCCTGGGTGGTGATGCTCCATCAGGAGAGGAGGATCTTTCTAGTTCACCCTCCCACTTGTGCTGGTGAACGGCAAGCTCCCTCCCGCCAGTGACCCGCTTCCCCATCACACTCTGCACGTAGCACACGGGTCTTGTTATGGGGGAATACCCCTCTTCTCCTTGGCAAAGGGGGTGTGAGAGGGCCTGGCCTGAGGCTGAAAGTGGGCTGGATGGCTTCACTAGGTCACTCCAGCCTTAGCATTGCTGCTTGAATTAATTGCCAAAGCAGCTGCTGTGCGGGGATCAGACAGCAGGTGATGTGCAAAGCAGTGAAAGAATAAAGAGCACAAGTAGCAGTGTCTGGTGACTTGCTCCCATTTGCTGCTTACATGGACATTGTGCCTGTCACATGCACAAGGACATGTCCCTGTGAGCCTCAACCCCGGTGCTCGCTCACAGCTGGCTGTTCTGCTGATGAGAACAGACAGAACCCCTCTACCACTCCCATGGAAGGCACTGCCTGTACCATGTGTCATCCCAAGAGGTCCCCAGACTCCTTCCTCATTTGCTCTCTGAGCCCATATACCAATGCAGGTCCAGACTGACTCCAGATAGAGAATAAAAAAACCCCGAAGTCTCCAGCTGTTTGCATCTGCTGCCCCAAAATAAGCATGTGCCACAGAGGACATTGCTCTGGTGTAAAGCTTCTGCCATGAACAGCTGGGGGAAGTAAATGCTGAAGAAAGGGGCTTATGCTGAGCAACACCCTGGAGTAAAGCCAGGTCTGGACTAATGTTGGTAGTCCTGTGCTGGCCAAAGGTGTACTCCAGACTGCTGTATTTCTCTTGAGAGCTAAGGTCTGGGATTTCCATCCATTTGGGCTAGCAAAGAGGCACAATTCCAGCAGTGTGAACACTGGAGTGCTTTTGGCCCAGACTCATGAGTCTGCAGTGCTGAAGAGATTAGAGTCAAGTGAGGCAGTAACCTTGGAGTACACCTGCCTTCAGGAGCTGAGAGCTGTGATAGGAGAGGTGAAAAATCAGAAGATTTCTGCCATGTTCCTCCAGCTGTAGGATTCAATGCACACATAAGGCGGCTGTGAAGTGCAAGGGAACAGCACTGTGATTGCCCCCTCACATCCCCCTACATGTCCACTGCCTGCCCAACCTTACAAGGAGTAAATCTATGCTGTCATGGTGAGTCATCTTCACTGTTCATGGGAGTCAAAGCTGGTGGTGGGATGGGGCATCTTGGATAGGCATTGATGTGACAGCCTGCTAAAACCACTCCTGCAAGGTCCCTGAGCAGAAGCCCTGGCTGGGGGAAGATATCTCAGATAACTATAGGGACTCCCCTTCAGACAGTGCTGTTGAAAGAGGAACCTGGCAGTAGTGGAAACCTGGGATGTGCTGGACAATAAGCAGATTTTTCCCTGGAAGCACTTTGCATCTGGCAGCTGAGCCCTGCAACCTGCCTGCAAGATGGATGCTGTCATCTCTAGGGTAGAGCACTGTAGGAAATGCAGCAAGAAGCATCGAGACTGGGAACAGGACTCAAATCCTGTTCCTGGTGAGATTTCCATGCCATGTGTCATCCAGACTGAGAGACAGGCTAGTCCTTGTGCTGTCTTCATAGCCTGGTGCTGCTGCTGGAAGGAGCTGGAGAAAATATCTTAGAGATGTTCCCGGAGGTACCTCAGGGTGAGAAACCCTGTGCCAAAGCACAGTGCTATATCAAGGCTGAGTGTGGGCAGAGATGTGAGGACTTTTGCTGCTTGACTTGGGGACCAGATGGCGGAGAGGGAACGAGAGAAGAAGGTAGTCCCTGATCAGACTTCAAGGAGTAGTACTCAGGCTGTGAGCAGAGTTGTGTAGCCACAACTGGCCTGTGGTGATTCTCACAGTCTCCTGATTCACCAGACCCACAGTGGGCTTCCCATCATCTCAGTCACAGTACCTTAGGATTTTGGGCACCGTTCCTGCTGTTCTGGGTAGATGTCCTTTCCCACTAGGCACCTTTCTCCCCTGTGCCATGGCAAAGATCACACTCATGGGGGGTTGCAGCATCTCTCAGCCAGGGCTTAGAAGCATATCTGCTCTCCAGCTGCTGGCAGAGCTGTTCCATGCTGGGGCTGCAAACAAACAAACACCCCAAAACCCAGCACCCAACCCAGCAACCCATCCCCTCCCAACAACGGTAATTACAGTGAGGCAGATGGTGAGCAGCACTTGAAGCCTGGTGTGTAAACATGGCTTTCTCTCCACGGCTCAGGCAAAATCAACCTCTTTCAGGGGAGCAGCAATTTCGGGGGGGGGGGGGGGGGGCACA
>VZRI01007034.1:34607-53959 GCA_013397515.1 Upupa epops | reverse complement strand
GGGGGGTGTCCACATTTGTTTTGGTGAGGGTTGTGGCCAGAGGCTTTCATCTTTTGTTTTCAATGCAGGGCAGGATGGCACCTGGCAACACCCCACCTCACTGCACTGCCTGCTCTGGGCCATTTGCCACCTCAGTGGGTAGCTGAGACTCTTTGCCTTTCCCAGCCACCGGGACAGCTGTTGGCTGCCCCTCCCAGGCCAAGATGGGTGAGTGAACAGGGAATCTCAAATTGCTGGGTCAGTTCTGGCACCAGCCATCAAGGAACTAAAATGCACCATCTCATGCTCAGGAGCGCTGTCAGCTGTCAGCACAAAGGAGTTGAACCACATCATCACACTGGGCCACATCATTACTCTGGGCTACATCAGCACCTATCTTACTCTCTTGCAAGACTGCTTCCATGGCTATGGTTGCTCCAGAGCCAATGGACCCAGAGCAAGAGCTTAGACATGTTGGTGATACACACTCTTTGAGATAGATTAGAGAGGTGTGGCTGCCTACAAGAAGAGGTGACCATAAAATCCCCAATGATGGCATCTCTGGCAGAGTAAGACCAGACTATCACATGCGGGATGTTCTCCATGCACAAGAATGGTACAGTGTCCCACAATTCTGTGCCCTGCTCCAGTTTTTCAGCCCTCTCAGAGGTTTCTCATGTACCACTGAAGAGGAGAGGTGCTGCAGTGTCCCAAAATTCTGTCCCCTGCTCCTGTTTCTCAGCCCTCTCAGAGGTCACTCATGTAACACTGAAGAGGAGAGGTGTATGGGAAGTAGAGGGCAGGAACTGGAGAGGCTGCATAGATGGAAGAGTTGATGGTGGAGGATTGTCCTGGTTGGGAGAGATGCATGCAGAAGAGGAGACCCTCATTCCTTGTGTTGCTTTCCAGCCACTCCAGTGCTCCCCAATAAGCAGCCCTGAGCACAGATTTCAAGCTCCTCTGCCAAAGTGCTGACTCACCATGAACATGTGTGTCTTCAATATCCCTGCATGCAACATTCCTGCTGTTTGCCCAGCAAAAGCATCTTGCGATATGCTCAGTGCAGCTGGGTCCCTCTGGAGAAGAAGGTGGCACATGTGTTGCCAGTGTGGGGAGGATGCCACTCTGTCACACGATGTCAGTACATCTGTGCAGGGAGAGAGAGGGACAAGACAGCCTGTGCTGCTGCAGTCACCCCACAATGATGCCAGGGTTTAAGTGCTGTGGTAGGCCAGACAGACATGGCTCTGGCATGGCTTTCTCAGGACATGGACACACAATAGCAATGCTTTTGAGGGACACTTGGCTTTGTGGGAGTGACTTCCGCTCATAGTAATGTCCAGATACCCTGTGCCAAGCTGTGCATGCTGGCAGCAAGTAGATGGGATTGGGCACATGGATGGCGGCTTCCAGGCATCTCAGGTTAACTGTCTGCATAGTACCAGGCTGTTAGCCAAGAGCAGACATACTGTGGTTGGGTCAGAGTATCTCAGCATACCGTGGCAAAGATGCTGACCTGTGGTGGGATCATTACTGGAAGAACTGGATGCAAAATGCTGCCTTATGCCTTGATGGCTTGATGCCCTACTACATCCAGAGCCAGGGTGTTAAATCCATCGCACTGGACTACTTCCAGCTCAGGTAACTGCACATGCCAGAACATCCTTCCCTGCAGAGCACCATCTTCCCATTGCTGAGAGGGAGAAAGGATGCTGTTACCAACCAGGGGTGCTCGGCCAATGCCTAACATTAACACTGGCAGGCTCAGGAAAGGTGTTGGCTGCCACACTGCCAGGTGCTGTGTGGAGGATGCACATGGTCCAACTCCCTGCTGACATAACACCTGGGAGACAGCTGGGAGTTGCCAGCAGGGAATTGGCCCACATCACTCATAGCGCTAGGGGAGCTGTGCAGAAAGAAGGTAATTGTTAAATGTGGGCAGAGATAGGCTGAGAGAGAAGGGCAGGAGGCCAGGGAGGTGGCAGACACCTCACTAGGTTTGGCTTGGTTTATACAAGTTGAACTTTGTTCTGTATCTCCACAGGGTTTTGTGGCTGGAAGGTACCACCCTGTGCTGCTCTGATGACAGGGAGACAGGAGGTTGCTTTGCAGAGCCTTGAAAAACCTTTCCCTGGCAGTTGTGCCTCAGCAGGATGCAGCAGTGAGGGGAGTGGGATACAGTGTGGCTGTCTCAGCTTTATCCCAAATGCTGGCTTCAACTCCCATGCAAAAGAGTGGCCTTGAACTCTTGGGAGAGCAGCACAGGATGTTGGGGTGTGAAGGGGTGAAGTCTCCCTATCGAGCTGGAGGATGGTGGACACAGCCTGGCTGTGTCCTGGGCAACATTTGTCTGGGAACCAGGCTAACGGCAGCAGCAGCGGGCTGGAATCTGTAGCCTCCCTGTCTCAATCATGATCCTGACTGACAGCAAAAGCATCATCTGTTACAGATGCTTTGGTCACATTGACTTCACACCCAGGCCACAGGGCTGCTGAGAGCTAATAGCATCCAGCCGGCCAGCCTACAGTCCCCATGGAGGAGACCAGGAGGGTGGAAGATGCCCCCAGTCTGGCAGGAGTCAGGCCTTGGCTACTGGGACAAGTTCCTTCAGGTTTCAAGCCTCAAAGTGCATGTCGTTGCCCACTAGACATTACATCCTGGTAGCTAATAGTGCTGGGACATGGCCCCTCCTTGCCAGGGGAAGACTGCTTCCTACAGTGCTACCAGCCAAGAAGGAAAGACCTACCACTGCTTTGAACAAACAGATCAGGCCCCTCAACTACCAAATCACTTTGGCACTGGGGTCTATGCGGATTATGCACTAAAGAACAAGTGTTCCCCTTGGGCAACCTCATTTCCTGTATCTGGGTCCACAGGTTGCCCATGATGCAGAGCTGGCTCACAGGCATCCATAGCTCTTTCCACCATCTCACATTACTGAAGTGGAGCCTCCTGTCCTGCAGGTATAACCTGCCCTTGTCCTTGTCCCGGCTCTGTCTCACACAAGCTGTGCTCAACCACATAGCTAGGCTTGGTGTTGCTCACCACTAGCACTCTCTAGCCAGTGCGTCACCTGCAAATCTGGTCAGCCGTGACGCCATCTCCTCACTTGCCTGTGCCAAATCAAACTGGCAAATGTCCTCAGGACTCTATAGCATGTCCTTGCCCATGCTGCCCTGCCTTCTGCCTTACTGACCTCCTTCCCTGAGCTGCACTTCTCCATCACCACCCAGGCCCATACTTTGCAACCAACCAGACACAGTGTGTATCAGAAAAGGAAGTGCTGTGCCATGTCCCAGCACTGTTAGCCATCAGGGCACTATCTCCAGTGGGTATGGGCACGCACTTGAGGGCTTCAAGTCTAAAGAAGCTTGTCCCAACAGCCAGGACCTGACTCTGGCCAGATCAGGAGCATCTTTCTCCCACCTGGTGTCCTTCCAGGGGACTATGGGATCTATGGGCTGGCCCAGCAGATGCTGATTATTTCAGACACCCTGAACAAAAAAGCAAGGATTTTGGCAGCTCATATGCTTACCACCAACATTCCAGGTATGCTTAGGTTCACAGCAGCACAGCTGCTCTCTCACCCTTGGCCTGGGCGCATCAGTCTGCATCTGTTTTTACTGTGATTGCACAGAGGAGATCCCACTGCATGAATGGAGTCCCTGGGCTCTTTTGCTGAGCTGGGTTCTGTGCTTAAAGGAATCTGAGCCAGGCTCCTTGACAACTTCAGGGGAGTACAACAGCCCCTCCAAACCTCCCTGCCCCAAGGATTTCCTGGCTCATGCAGACTGGAAGTTAAGTACAGAGTTCTAGCTCATGGTCTGAATTAGCCTTACAGCTTACAAAAGGCTGCACAGCATCTCATTGCAGCCAGACCTCTCTAAGCAGCTGCCATAGACTCCAGGGTCTCTGACCATCCCCACCCCTGCAGGCATGGCCCCTTGGCCTTTTCACTGCTGGCTGCTCACCCTTGCCTGGCCACAGAACTGGACATTGAGCAGGGTGTGCTGTTCTGTGGGTCTCCTGTGGCTTTCAGACTGGCTGTGTGGGGTGAACAAGCTTTCCCAGCCCTGCAGTCCCATGCTCCCCACTACTGAGCAGTTCCAGTATGGGACAAGCTCCCCACCGATACCATTCAAAACCCCCTCTCTGAATGGCAAAAATACATGCAAGGCTGGTGCCTTGCCCTTTCCACAGCCACATACTGCCTGGCAAAGCAGGAATGAAGAGCCTGGGGAGCTCACTACCTGCTCACTTCCTCGGCCATAGCTCCGTGGATGAGCTGGATCCCCAGCACCTGCCTCCCCCCAGCCCGTGAGCCCCAGGGTAGCATGCAAGGAGTGACAGGTGAGTTGGCAGCAATGCAGCTTCGGCATCCCTCAGCGCTCCTTCAAAACCAAGCCCTTTGCACACCGTGTTTCTGCTGTGATGAAGCGGCAGACATCAAGGAGAAGTAATTTGCTGGGATTCTTCTGGCCAGGCGTGTCCTGACGCCCACATGCCGCTCTTGCCTGTGCAGACGGGAGACACGTGCTCTGATGTTTCCCGACACCCAGCATCACTGCTGGCTTGTGGTGGCTAGAAACACTGATGGGTGGTTGGGTTGGTTTCTCTATGAGACCTTGGAGTCCATGGGTGGGTATCAGCTCAGGGTTTGCCCTTCCCAGGATGCAGGTCATGAGACATTAAACACACAGGTTTTTTTGTGAAGACTGCCAAGGCAGCTTTCCTCGGGACAAAACTAGCTCCAAAAAGAGCACTGATGGTCTGCCCTTCCCTCTGTTCCACCGCCCTGGAGCATCCTTCAGCTTTAGGCAAGTCCTGTTGTATTCCCAAGGTGGTGTTGCTCTGAATCACCAAGTCTGCCTCCCGTTGCCACTCTGGGAGCTGATAGCCTTCCTTGGTAGAGACAGGAACAAATTCTCCAGTCTGCTTTCCAGGTTTCCCTGGTCTCTGCAAATCCTTCTGAGCTTTTAATTCATGGTTCTGATGTCAAACCACTCTGATCCATCTCTGGCATCCTGTGTCCCATCTCAGGATGGGGCTCTGGGTGAGCTCTGAGCAGGGTTTGGGGAAGATGATCCTGAGCAGGGCTGGGGGCAGCTTGGTTCCCCTGCACCATGGTCCCTTAGCAGGGAAATAATTTTTGGATGCTCTACCCACTGCAGTGCTGATCCAGTAAGGCAGTTGCTAAGGACTGGCACATGCTCAGCTCCTGCTGACTCAGCAGGGGCTCTGCTGGGCAGTGAGCAAGGACAGAGGCCATGTCCTGTCTCCAGCATGGAGTGGCTTAGTGCCATGTCCCCAGCTGGGGTCCCTTCCCCAGCTAAGGTCTTGGGGCATTGGGCCAAGGAAGGGGCCTCTCCTGGGGGAGGGAGGTGGGGGTTGAAGGAAGAGATCCTGTGCTAAGCTCCTCAATCTGGGCCTCTCCCAGAAAGGCAGACAGCAGCCTCTGTGGGGATGGGCTGGGAATTTTTTCAAGCCAGCCTGTTACAATCTTCCCCATTGCCCAGGAAAGCCACGAAGGAATGGCCAGCAGAGGCACATGTGTCCTGGCATCTGAGGCGGGCCCTGCATGCTCAGCCATAGCCCAGGCTCTGTGACAGTCAGACTCAGTCTAAAGTGCTGAATTGGCTGAATCTAGGCCAGGATGGCTCCTACCCTCATAGTAAGCCTAGAGGCTGAGAGCAGCCCAGAGTCAGGATCAGATGGCAAAGGCAGCATCCCACAAGCTCCTCTCCCTGCCTGGCTCCTACCACACTTCCTGGGACTAGCCTGGACCGCGGAGGGGGGCAGTGGGGCTGGGGTCTGGGAACACCCTCTTTGTGGCTTCCCTCCTAATAACGAGGGGATGACGCTATGTGCTCAAGCTGTTCCTAAGGCAGAAATGTCCTTTCTTCCTGTGCCATGTCGTGGCTGGATAAGTACAGGCCTCTAGATCAGCAGCCTCCGCAGGGATTGCCATCACAAAGTGTACCTTTCACATCTGGCCTGGATGCTCCACAGCTGCTGGGGCTTTCCCTCCCTCTTCTCAGCACATCTGGGCCAGGAAGCACCAAGATGATGAGGCCAGAAATACTAGGAAGTCTGGGAAGCACTGGGAGAGGATGGTGCTTTGTCTCCTGCAGGGAGTGGTGGGCACAGGGAACCCTCTTTCAGCTGGATGGAGGATCCTGCGGCTGTCATGTCTTACACCACTGGAGTGTTTCAGCTTGTATGATTGCAGTATCACTCCTGCTATAACTATAGGCAGCCCCACTTACGCCCAGTTACTGTCTTTATAGCCTTATCCCTTATGCTCAGGGCTCAGAACTGCTGCTGTGATAAATGTCCATGAAAATAAGGCAGGGCAGAGAGCTTCCAGCATGCCAGTATGCAGGGGAACCTTGGAGAGCAGGCAGGAAGTTCCAGCTGTAGGGGGGAGCAGAGCTGTGGGGCTTGTCCATCTGGGCTGGAGACAGTGTGCCCTTCTCTGAGAAACAGAGAGAGAACAGGGAGCCAGGTCATGACCGGGGACAAAGTAAGAACACAGGGAAGGGCTGGAGCTACGCAGTCAGAGACCCTTGCATGTCAGCAGTTGCTATTTATGCCACCTCAGAGATACATTGCAGGGCCAGCACTCATCCCACTGACATCCCTGGCAATGTTTCTCAAGGGATGCCTGACTCTTCCTTCAACCTGTCGGGAGAAATCCCTGCCACTGCATGACCCCATGTCCTGGGCATCAAGTAGTGAGTGCCCACGGGCGGCAGCACAGGTGTGCAAGTGTGTGTATGGGCAGCCAGTGCCCTCTGCTGAGGAGCATAAGCAGATCAACCAGGGATGGGTTATGGACACCAGGGCTGGGCTCATGTGGTGTTGGGGCTTCCCAGCCCCTAGCACTGACTTCTTGTCCACATGCTGAGACATTCCTGACCACTCCTGGACTTCCCTTCTGATAGCTCTCCTCGTTTCTCACTGAGCTGGATCCCTCTCTTTCCCACTTCCCATTATTTGCTTGGGGGTGTATGTGCAAATACCCAACTAGTTGTTATTCCTCCCAGCTCCAAACCTAGCAGATCCACATGAACTAACCAGTAGCTGGGAGGTACCCATTAACCAGCCAGCAGTCAGCAGCCAGGTGCAGCAGTGTGGCACTGGAGCTGTCCAAGCCGGCCACGCTGAGTGATACCAGAGCTGTCTCTAGCAGCCACACTCCTCTCCACCCTGCCCCAGAGCTGTGGGGTGCCTCTTCCCAGCCTGTCTGCAGACCTCTATTTGCATCAGGGGGGCTGCAAGCAAACTCTGCTACCAAGAGGATCACTGATGGGTCTAGGGGTATGTTTAACTGCCAGATGGGTTGGAGAGGAGCTGCTTCCCCTCTCCATGTGCTTTCTATTCTCCCACTGCCTCTCTGTAAATGGGCCACTTAATTAAAATCCTCTGGAGGAAAGAAAGGAGGGGTGAAATCTCCGGTCCCATCTGCACTTGTAAAACAAACAGTCCCAGGGCATTCCCAGGCACAGCAGTGTGACTGTCCCAATGGGAAATCTTAGCACTGTCCTTAGTGTGATTTTGGCTTGAGCTGGCTCACACTGATCCAGGCAATTTTTGCTTGTGGTTTAGGAGTTAGCCTGGGCCAGGGACAGTCCCAGCAGCATCTGGCATGCAGTCTGCCCATTTTCAGGATGTTTCACAGTTTGCAGAATGGCTGGTCTCTGACAGAGCTCCTCAGGGCAGGAGAACATCTCTGGGTTTGTTTAACTTAGTGGAGATCTGTAAAGCATCCTTCCCAGAGAGTCTGGTGATGGGCACTTCGGAAATAGAGCACCTTTAACCCTCACATGTCTGCTCCAGGCATGTGGAAGCGTTTTTGTGCAGAGGAACTTCCAGGGAGGGGACAGCAGTGGGACTCTTTGATTCTTTGATAAGAAGCGTAACACGAGATGGCAAAGAGTGCAGCATACACCAACTGTGTCACGGGCTATGTCTAAAGAAGGTCAAAAGAGATGATTCTCCCTCCTCTGCTCTGCCCTTGTGATACCTCACCTGGAGTACGGCATCCAGTTCTGAAGTCTCCAAAACATAGACATAGAACTGCTGGAGTGAGTACAGTGGAGACCACAAGGATGATCAGAGGGCTGGCACACTTCTCCAGTGAAGATGGGCTGAGGAGGGGCTGTCCAGCCAGAAAAGAAGGCTCTGGAGGAACCCTACAGCAGCCCTTCAGTACCTGAAGGGGGCTTACAGGAAAACTGGAGAGAGAATTTTAATGATGAATTCTAGTGACAGGAATTATTTCAAGCTAAAAGAGGATGGTGAGGCACTAGAGCAGGGCTGCCAGTGAGTTGAACACTTTCCTGGAAGTGTTCAAGGCCAGGCTGGATGTGGCTCTGGGAAACCTGGCCTAATGAGAGGCATCCCTGCCCATGGCAGAGGGGTTAGAACTAGATGATCTATGAGGTCTCTTCCAACATAGACCATTTTATGAGTCAATGTGGTGGATGCCCCATCCCTGGAAATACTCCAGGTGAGGTTGGACAGCTCTCTGGACAACCTGATGTATTTGAGGGTGTCCCTGTTCATTGCAGGGTGTGTTGGACTAGATGACCTTGAAATGTCCCATCCAACATATAGCATTTCATGACCTATGACTTACCATCTGCCCCCAGCCTGCCTTCCCAGATTTCAATAGCAACAATATTTAGTCACATATTTACAGAAACACTGCAGTGATCCCAAAGGGCCTCCACCCTGGGACACAGAATCATAGAATGTATTGGGTTGAAGCAGACCTCCAAAGGTCATCCAGTACAACCCCCCTACAAAAAGAAGGGGCATCTCTAATTAGAACAGGTTGCCCAGAGCCCTATTCAGCCTGACCTTGAATGTCTCCAGGGGCTGCTAAGGTTGGGGCCTCCACCTCCTCTCTTAGGCAACCTGTTCCAGTGATCCGCCATCCTCATATTAAAGAACATTTTCCTCATGCCCAGGCTAAATTTGCCCTTTTCTAGCTTAAAGGCAATTCCTCTCATCCTATTGTTCCATTCCCTTGTGAATAGTTCATCCCCAGCCCCTTTCAAGTATTGGAAGGTCACTACAAGGTCCCCCTGGAGTCTTCTCATCAGTTGCCCTATCCAACCACGGTGATACGACATTGTCTGCATTTCCTCAACTGTAAGGTTGTTAGGAAGGTGTAAGGCCATGCACACACGTGTGTGTGCAGGTGTGTGTGTGTCTGTGCAGGCGCCGGTGTCGGGTAGCCCCCTGGCATGCCACATGCCTGTGTTTGCACTGCCCTTGCCATGTGCGTTTCAGGGCATGTATGGGATCTGGCAACCCAGCGCTGGTGCTTTGCATGGGCTGGGGGTGTTTTGCTCAACACAAGCCTTTATCTACAGTTGCGGTTTTGGTGCAGAGAGAGAACAGGCTTTTGATGTCGGTGTGCGGGTGCTTGGTGGGTATTTTGCACATGAGGCATACAGCCTACACAGACGTGTGTGTCCACACACGCACGGGTGAGTGCACGTGTGTGAAGCGTGAGATCAGTGTCTCAGCTGGCCGCCGCTCTGGCTGCTAGAATCCCTGCCTCCCAGGCCATGAATACACTTGAAAGCATTTTTTCCCCCTTAGCCACCAGATTTCACTGGAAGAAGAAAAGGAACTGGGCACTTTATCTTCATTAGCAGCTGGGAGCTTCTTAGGGAAGCTTTTGTCTGGGAGATGCTCCCTCCACCGCTGCTCTTATCCCCTCTCCTCACTCATTAGCCCTTTTCAGAGGGGAAAGGCACTGGCTGGCAGGATTCTGTATCTCTATTGCATCCCTGTTCTTGATAGCCATCATGACCCCAAGCTCTATGGCCTTCTCCAGCACCCTCCAGGCAGTAGGGCTGGGAGGGGACGGGTCCCCTTCCTTATCAGCTCTGAGAGACCCAAGAGTCATTTTAGACCTCAAGAAGCCACTTCAGCTGCAAGCTGCTGCCCTCTCTGTGTTTGGAGCTGGCTTTGACTAGCACTGGTTCAGGTTTTGGCACGGCTGGGGACATGGAGGTGGCTTCATGGCCAAACTCCCCTGGGAAAATCTGGAGTTGGATGAGCTGAAAGCAGTCCTTCCTTTCTGGAGCTGCACATCACCAAGAAGCATCCATTAATACCCAGTAACCATGACAACCATGGCTATTGAGCTGTCATCCTGTCCCCAGGCCAGCCACCACAGGGGTGCTCACAGAAGGGAGCAGAGTGGTCTTGGGGCAGAAGCTTTGGAATTGCTGCTATGTGCAGTGTAGCACAGGGCCTGGGCATTGCCCTGCTGACAAGGCCTGGGGTAGTTTGGAGGGATTACAGCACTGCTCTACACAGGGTTCCAGGGCATCCCTAGGCAGGGCTAGGGCTGCTGTTGTCAGGAACAGCACAGGATACAGGGGCCATGATGCTGGGCCACCTCATCTGTAGGGAAGGCTTCAGAGAGAGATGAATACAGAGACAGTCTCTGCTTCCCTCCTCCTAGTCTAGATGCTGGGGGTTCAATGAGACAGTGAGGCGGGGGTGTCGGGGGCAGACTGCCTTAGGTAACATTCCTTCCCACTTAAAAGAAGCCATAAATCACTCACTCTTTATTAAAAGCTCTGCCCGACCGGGAGAGAAATGTCAGGAGCATAAATCAACTCCACTGCTCTCTTGCAAGGCCCCTGGCTTGCCAAGGACTGCTACCTCCACATCCCCAGGTAGGACACAGCACAGCATCCCCACTGATGGGCAGGGGCTAGGGACGCAGGTCAGAGTCCAGTGATGGGAGCTCTTGTAAACCCAGCCTCCCCATGCAAGTTCTTACCGCGGGGGGCTGTAAGCAATAAAAGCAGGGTCCATCCATGGAAAACAAGGTATTTTTTTCTCATCCTCCTTTGGCCTGCCGATGTGGGGATGTGACAGGCGGAGAGCACCCTCTTCTGGGACCGCCGGGAAGAGAACCCCCTCCCCTTCAGGGAGGTGGGTTGGTTTTCCCCAAACACCCACTCTGCACTCGGCAACAGAAAGACCCCAGGTGAAAGCAAACAATCCCCTGTATAGTTTCTGATATGCTGCTGCCAGTCCTAAATGATGGAGACTGAACCTATTTTGCAGTTTTTGCTACCCCGGGAGAAGGGAAAATACAGCACCATAGCACCCTATTCCAAAACTCAAGGGCCTGCTATGCATGGAAGAGTGCCTGTACCTGCCTCCTGCCTGCACAAAGCAGGTCCGAGTGGGAGGAGAGCGGCAGGAAAGACCTGGAGCAGGAGAAGGAGGGCTTACACAGTGGTACAGCAACCAGCACAGAGGTAACTGGGCTTGCCTTGCCATCTCCTGATTTTCCAGTTAGATGCGTGGCTTAATATAGCAGCACTTATGTTGTAAAACATCACTCATAAAACACAGAGGATATGCTGTGTGGGAGCACTCGCAAGCCAATCTCCAGCTGCTTTTTGATGTTGGTTTGGAAATTGCAGCATCCTGGCAATGGCTGCTTGCTGGGGTTTATATGCAGCCAGGCCAGATCTTTCCTAATTTTAAGGCTGCAGAGGCCTCTAGGCTCTGCACAAACTTTGAGGATTTCCTTTTGCTCCAGGATCCCTGTCTGGAGTGGATGAGTTGTTGAGGGACATGTGTGCAAGCCACCTGCAGATAGAACCTATGCTTGCTACCTTGAAGCTGGTGCCATGGGAGCCTTTCCTTATTGAAGAATCACAGATACGGCAAATCCAAGGACCTGGTCAATCACCAGTAGCACCCATGAGTGCTGACAGCACTGACTGTGCATACCAGGGATGCACCATGTCTTCCTGCGATGGGTCTGGCCTCCCCACACACTCAGCAGTAAGCTCTTCTACTTCCATCAGTTCTCCAGGGTCGTGTCATGTCCCCATGCAGCATCCCTGGAGTGGCTTAGGGTCAGCAGGGCACAGTGGCCTTTCAATCCCACTTCGGCTACTCCTGGACTCAAAAGTAGGTCCCAGCCCAAGGGCAAGGGGCCATGAGTGGTGCTGGGAACTTGTCACTATAACCAGCTGGCACTTCTAAAGTGCCTGCCCCGTTAAGTGTCTCTTCCAGCTGGGATGACCTAAGGTGCCCTGTAGTTTCCCACGTTTCATCCCGCCTGTGACCGATCATATTTTGCATTTCTCTCTCTATCTTATCTCCCTGCCACCTCACCCCTTTGCAGCTGGTCTCTTGTTTTCCCTCTGCCTTCTCCTGTGCTTCTCAGCCCCACCTGCTCCAGCTCCAGTACAGCTCCCATGCTGAAGGACCTCAAGGCAGGTCCCTGATAAGGGCCAGACCAAACAAGAATCTTTTGTGCCATGTTGGGCACATCTGGAGGAGCTGAATGAGGACATGGCCTGGGTAGAGTAAGAACAATGCATGGAGGGACTGCGTGGTTCAGGGTCTTCATGCAATACCAGATACAGAGCACGATCCTGCCTCGGTTTTCCCACTTCTCAGAAAAAACTTCCCTCTGACTCTGCTTGTCACTGAATCCCTCCCTTGAGCAAAGGGAGAAGGACCCATACCAAAGGCTGAGCTAGGGAGACAGGGTGCATGTCCTGTTGAGAGATGCTGTCGGCTCTGTGTGCAGTGGGCCTGGCAGTCAGCAAGTGCAGGGAACAGAATTCTCCCCCCCTCACAGCCCACTGTTAGGTTAATATTCCCCCTAACGACAGACGGCTCCTTTTATCCTCTCTCTAACTCCCGCCAGTGATTTAATCTTAGAACAAGCCATGATTATTTCCTGTACAGCTGCCTCCCTCACTTCCATCACAGACCAGGCTTGGCAATATCTCACTGCGTAAGGAGCAGATTCTCATCCAGAGACCCAGCCTGGCCATGACCAAGGGTAGAGGCACTCCCTATAGCCCCTTGCTTCCCTGATTCCTTACCTCAGCCTGTCGCACAGCGAGGCAGCCCTGGAGAGGAGGGACACTTGCATGGCCTTCAGAGCCTCAGGGGAGAATAGGGGTTAAGGAAGGTGGTATACTGTTTGACCAAGTGGGTCTTCCAGGTCCCAGCATCATGGGGTAGGTCAAAAGCTGTGAGTGGAGGCTGCTGGGTCTCAAACTATCTCCCTGGACCATAGTATCAGCACAGAACCACCTGCCTCTGGATCCCTCCAAGCTAAGGACTAGGCTAGTTGGATTTCAGGTAAGCATTCCTCAGCAGTCCTGAGACAGGGACAAGGAGGCAATGGGAAGGCAGATGAAGGATTTACTCTCATGGTCCTTTGCATTTCACAGGGCTGCAATGCATGAGCACATGTACTCCAAGACCGCAAGACACACAGCCTGGGATTATATCAATGGCCACAGTAGATCTGGTGGCATGGTTTGCAGCAGCTCCAAAGGTCTTTGAGGACCCACACAGCTGTAACAGACAACATTTTCTTTACATAGAGAGCCTAGCAGGGACCAGCATGGACTCTATTCTCACCTATGCAGTGAATCTGGTCAGCCCTGAGCACCAGGAAAATGTGACAGCAGGACACCACTGAGGACAATCTCCCAAGCCTCACTTTGTGTAGCTGCTGAGTAGAGGCTTTCAAAATAACAGAATATTCACACCAAACACCTGCAAGCCAACAACTTTCCTGTGCTGCCAAGCAGGTGAAGCTCGGGCCGAGGAACTCCAGGATCCACCCTTGCTGGGAACAGCGAGAAGCATCAGGAGATGAAGGCTGTCCCAGGGCCTCGCCAGCAGCAGCAAAACAGGGGGTACAGCTCCACCTGGTGGGCAGCAAAGGCCCAATCCCAAGTGTCAGCAGATTCCTCTATCTAGGCATTGCAAGGGGACAAGGCCCCAGGCTAGCCGAAAACTGACCCTGTCTTCCCTCTCGATGCTAGGAAATAGAGTTATGGACAGCAGTTTCACTGCAGGATGCGAGTTGTCCCTGCACTTAGGCATGCTGGGCTAGTGTCAGCTCAAAGATGAACATGCAATAGCGACCGTGAGCATACACATACAGAGCCACACACAGACTGTGTAACCAGCACAGGGACAGCTGGTGTTCTCATGACCTGGCCTTTGTGTGCAGAGGCTCACATGTCCCTGCAGAAGGAGGTTAAATGAAAGGAGCTGCCTCTGTCGGACTGGCATGGTTCTAAAGGGCTGGACTACTCAGCTCCTGCCAGTCAGGGGGGTGTGGGAACAAGCCTGACTTGGAAACCAGGAGACATCAGCTCAGCACTGAGCAATTCTATGACTTTTGAACAAAATCTGCTGTGGAGAGGCAACTGCACAGATGCTTTCTTTGCCCTGGTGCTTCCTTCTGCCCTTGTCCCCAGCTCTAGAATGCTCCCCACGCACATTGCCCTATGGCATTCCTCCCATTACAGCATGGAGACCTCAACATTTCACTCACAGCCCTTTCACTGCCAGAGGCCCCAGAGATTTCCCCTTCTTCTGCACAGGCTGCAGGCTTGGATCTGCTGGGTCTTCATAGTCAGGTGACAGTGGTGCAGAGGAACCACTCCCAGCACAGCAACCAGACACTTACCCGTTGAGAAACATCAGTTTCCTCTAGCTGTGCCAGTGCCCCTGACAGCCACAGAGTGTCCCCAGAGCGGAGGAGGGCGACGAGTTGTGGTGATTGGCTGGGCACGGGGCAGCTGAATTAAGCCTGTGCCCAGCTCCAGACAACTTGGGCAAGGGGAGGGATCTCGAAGCAGAACAGTACCCGCCCCGGGGAGCGCGGAAGAGGCTGCCACGAGAGGGCAGCACAGCACCGACCTACCCCGCAGCCCTGCCCCAAAGCCAACCTGGACCACCCACTGTCTCCCCATGCTGGACTGACAGGTCTATCCTAATCTAGCGCTATTTGTCCGCAGGGTGGAAGTATAATTAGCCCCCTCATTAACCTCGAACAGCCTGTGGCTGTGTGGATTTTCTCCTGCCACAATACTATAAGCATGTGCTGGCAAGCATTTAAATAGCCCAGGGCTACACTCAAGCTTTTGCAGTTGTATTTTCCATTTCCTTACAGAGGTGAGATCTTCTTTGCTGAAGGGCTATAACAGTAGCAGTCTTGGGAGAGATGGAGTACTTGCCTCCCCATCAGAGTCTGGGCACTGCTCAGTACCACGACCCAGGAAGCTGAGATGTGCTTCCATGTCAATTCAAGGCCCATCTCTGCCTTGCACGGTTTCTACACAGAGGAGCTGTGTTTCTCTCTCTCTACAAGCTGTTCTCAGCACTGCCATTCAGCAAACAGTAGGACAAAAATAGCTCCTCTCCAGGAGCTGCAACAGGGCTGCTCAATTTGGCTGTGCTCTGCTCCACGCTGCTGTGTGAACCCCAGGCTGACTTTGAACCAAGGACTTCACAAGCTCCTCTCCAGTCGTTTCAGATAGGCACTACCCCCATCTACCCTAAGGGGTATCACAGACTAAGTATGGATCAGGTTTGATGTCTGTAGAGCTACAGCTATAGCCCCTCTCCCTTGAGAACTGGGAAAGGAAAAGATGAAGGAGGACCAGAGGTACAGAAGAGAAAGATGCTTGGGCTGGGGCACCTGGAAGTAGAAGCAGGTTTCTCCTTCCTGGACATGATGGACAACCTCTCAGCCACGTCCTCTGGAGCTTCTGAGCCCCAGAGATTCTGAGTCAGGCAGGAGCTCTGATGGTATTGGTCTGCTGAATGGGACTGAGGAGGGGAGCAACAGTGAGCTATCAGACCTGCTCACTGAGAGATGTACCAAGACTGTGAGCTCCATCTCCATGGGTAAAGCCCTGCAGAGACTGGCTTGCCAGCTGCTGCCAGGGAGATAGTCCTTTTCCCTGCCTGTCTTTGCTAATACAAAAGGACCAGAGCACAGCTCCAGCCAGCCAGCAAACATACACTCATTCATCATTCTGAAGCAGGCCAGGGGAATGTGCCAGAGCTTTCAATCAGGACCCTTCAGGAAATCTGTACCAACAGCTTAGCAGCCTGGAGAGGAGCTGGGACCAGACTGGGGTGCCCAGGACCCTCCAAAATGCCTTTTCATGTCTAGTAGGTACTAGGAATGCTGCTCTGCACAGTCTGAGAGCTTGTGTGCTTCTGAGCTGCTGTTTCAGTATGGCAGCATCATGAAGCTTAGAGAGCGTGTCATGGACTTAATCAAGGCCTGACCTTACTCTGTGTTGCCTCCTGAAACAAGCAGGCAGATTCATGCAGCTGTGTGCTGTAGGAGGCTCAATTAGGATGGAACAGAGTGGGAGACTGGTTGCTGGGCATCCATAGGGAACCATATTATTTCTGCAGGTCAGCATGGTATCTTTTGGAGCCTTTACACAGTACTGCCTGCTTTTACCCCTGCTTCTCCCTCTGGTGCTGCTGTCTCCATCCCTGGATACCAGCATGCACTCACTTTCTGTATAACCCAGATTAGGGGCCTGGACAAGAAGCTATCTCTTTATAGGTGTTAGCATGGAGCTGAGGTGTTGTGTTGTCCTAGCTAAAGTGACCCTTAGTAACAGGGGATCTATGTATGTCAGCTGTGTTCCAGCAAAACCACACCACCAGCAGATGAAGATTTGGCCAAGGACAGGAGCCTGATGGTGGCTTTGAGATGGATCACACCTGGAGCCCTATTCTGTTCTTTCCTTGAATCCAAGGGCGTATCATTACAGCAGTCTGGAGCAGGAACACCAATTCCCTGGGGAAGGGAAATGTTGCCTTCGCCTCTTGCTTTGTGTCTTTTCCTGCCAAATGACCATTTACAAATGAGATCTAAAGGAAAAGCCCAGAAATGATGGTCCTAAAGACTGAGGTTCTGCTGTATTGTTGCCTCCTAATCTTGGGACTGGAGCTTGAGAACTAAAACAAAAGAGGGGAAAAAAGATACTCCTCTTTCACGTGGAAGATCTGCTGCCTTCCAGGGAAGTTGCAAAGACACTTCTTTACCTGCATAAGAAATATTCCTTTCCTGTAGGGTTTGGGTAATTCCAAACTGACTGCAGGAAGCCCTCCATGCTGACAACAGTGGTGGCTTGGTGAAGGAGCATGGGCTCGCAGACCTCCTTCTCCACCTCAGAGCTGCTTGGGTAGTGGGGCACAGGCAGCTGCAGGCAAAAAGGATCAATGTGAGCTCTTCTGCAGCTTTCAGCCAAGGCCTCTAACTGCATCACTGAACAACCCAGGACTGGATTTTTAAACAGGCTTCAGCCAAATCTTCTCTCCTGAGTGCAGTAGGAGCTGAACACAGTGCTGGTAACAGCAAGCCCAGCTGGAGGAAGCTGAGGAGGTCTCTGGCCTGGTCCTCTGTGTTAACAGGCTGCAAACCCCAATAGATCATTGCTAAATACAAACAGTCCTTTATGAGTTTGGGGAATTCATTTTGGGAGAGTTCACAAACAGTCGGCTGGCTTCATGTGTTTCAAATGTAGCAATCTAAAATAATTTTACTCCAGCAGGAGCAAGCAATATGCAAGAAGGTCTCTGCTTCCTCACTTGCAAAATTCAGCCATGGATGAATCTGATGAGACAATGTCTGCACAGCAGAAAATCAGTTAATCTTCAAACATGCAAAGAGGAAAGACTACAAGCTCCTTTCCTTCCTAGAAGCTCTTCCTTCTTCTTGGCTAAGTCAAAGCTAGCTCCATATGTCTAAAAGTGCTGACTTAATCTTCATCAGGAACCTTGTCCTGATTTTCTTCCTCTCTATTTACAAACCCTTTATCAAATCCTCTTGGTCACTTCAGCCTGGCCTAAGCTGGTCTTGGTGAGGTGATGCTGGCCCAGATCCTCTGATACTGGCCGCTCCCAAAGCAAACCTCTATGTCTAAGAACCTGTGTTCACATGTACGTGTTCTCTGTAGATCCCACTGTGGCCTCCTGCAAGGAAACAGCAGGATGTGACTGGCCATGGTGTCAGAATAGGACTTTGCTCATCTTCCATGGCATGGAGGGCACTGCCTTTACTCTACTTCCAGATGCAGCACAGCAGCCCAAGGCAGTGGGAGGCCTACCTGGAAGTCTGAAACCCAGCACATTAATGGCAAACACCTCCAGCATCAGCAGTGGATGTTCATCAGGAGAACGTGGAGAGGGAGTGGGCTGGCTTAGCTCCTCCTGGTTGGTTGAGTTACCACCTGTTAGCCTGGATCCACTCGGCAGTAGCTACATCCTGGCACCAACATGCATTCATTTCACACATAAAATGCTGTGAGATGCTTTCCCTGAAATATTTCCCAGCTGCCTCTCCCACACCACATGCAGAAGCAGTCCTGGTAGTTGGGGTGGTTTATTCCTAATGGATGCCTGGCATCTGCTATAGAAATTCAATTTGCAGGATCCATCTTCCAGCTCGGGAGAAATACAAGGGAAATCTTCTGCAACAGGCCGAGAGACAGCAAACAGAGGATGCTGGTTTTGTCCATGATGTCCTTGGATCCAGAGAGGAAGAAGCAGCCTGTGTGCACATGGCAGGTTTATTGCATATTGTTTGGCAGAGATGCTGAAGTGATGCATCTCTTCCCGCCTCCCCTGAGGGTTGTGACTTGGGAACATGACAGAGGCCCCTTCCCCTTTCTACAAGATTCTTGACTTTGACCTGATGCTGGTGAATGCACCAGGTCTGAGTGGGAAGGGCCACGGTGAAGGGGGGACTCCAATGTCTTGCTCACACACAGCAGGTGCTGGGTGGGAGTCAAGGCTGGGTGCAGCATGGGCTCCCTGCAGAACCCTGCTCAGGGCTCTCCCACCAATCCTAGCGCCTTCATGAGAGTTGAGTCACAGCGAGCTTCTCCTGAGCCATAACTCTTCTGCGGCTGTTCCCCCTCAATATGCTCATATGCTTGTTCTTCATACTTTCTAAGGACACACACACACACACACACACACACACGTACAACTCTGCTGGGTGAGGGGAGATCCATTTCTTCCTTTGTTAGGTAAGAACAAAAAGCAGCACTTTGGTGAAAGGGGCCAAGCTCAGAATCCCCTAGATCCTACCTGTACTCAGGGCTGTCGCTACCCAGTCTCTCAGCACAGCATCTCAGGCCCCAGCACCTCCGCTTCGCAAATCCACTCCCCCGACAGTGAAGGTCACCCGAGGGCGGCGGCCGCCCGGCAAAGCCGCGCCGGGGTCCCCATCCCGCCACCTCCCACCGGTGAAGGGGCGGGTGCTACCGGGGGGGGATGCCGTGCGGCGGCCATTGGCTGATGGNGCTGCAGCGGCGGGCGTGGAGCCCAGAGCGGGCGCGGCGGAGCATCATCGGGCACCGTGGCCCCGGCGCGGGCCGCCTCTCCCGCAGCCTCCGGCCTCCTCCTATGGGCGGTGCCGGTGCTCCAGGCCCCCCACGCCCGTCCCACTCGGCGTTAGCATGGGCACGGTACTCTCGCTTTCCCCCTCCGCCTCCTCGGGCAAGGGCGGTGGCGGCGGGGGG
>VZRI01007034.1:22779-33245 GCA_013397515.1 Upupa epops | reverse complement strand
GCAGCGCCCGTGCCGGGCCCGGAGCTCTCTGTGGTGCTGAAGCCGCCGCGGCTCCGCAGGCAAAGGGAAGGGGCAAGGCCGGGAGCTTTCATGTGGGCGCTGCCTTCTCCCCCCCCTCTCGTGGAGGATACGGCCCCCCGCCCCCAGCACACACACACCCTCCTCTGGCATGGGCGACGCTGCCCTTCACTCCGCCTGCTCGCACCTTTGTTCGAGCTGCTGGGGGGANAGAGGTGGCCTGGATGAGCCTATTGGTGGCTGCCTGAACTTGCTGGGCTTGGGATGCAAGGGGGTTTGGGGGGGGCACCCCAAGTTCCCAGTCATACCCTCCTCTTCTCCCCAAGAGAGCTTTGGTGGGTGGAGCTACTTTTCAGGGGTTTCTACCCCCTGGTGTGAATTAGGGGTCGGTTTCATCCCTGTTTTTTGTTCACAAGGGCAGTTCTGGTCCACCTGAACTCTACTGGCATCCTCCATTCCAGAGGGAAAAGCCTTATGCTTGGCTGCTGCACTGAATTTAGCAGGGATCTCATAGCCCTTGTTGCCACTTTTTCTTTTTAGGTTTTTGTTTCTAAAGGTAACCTTTTCCTCCTCCCTAACTCTGCTATGTAGGGCCAGGATCCCTTCCTTGTTAGCAGCAGGCTGTGAAAGCTGTGTTGTTAGTCCTGTTGCCAGCTCCGTGCTTCTGCAGACCCTTGAGGCGAGTGGTGGAAAAGGGGAAAGTTTGGTCTTTCTTATAGCTGGTTGATGCACTTCAGAGGACTGAATTTACTGGGTTTTCTTTAGCAGGATTCACATTAAATGCTCTATGACTGGGGTCTCCATCCAGTGCTTCCCAGCCTCCCTGAGCCATGTGCTCAGGCTCCTCACAGCTACGAAGAGCTGTGCTAGCTCTCAGGTCATGGAGGGTAAGCTGGATTCTCTTTACCTTTGTGTGCATCAGCAGAGCTGCTAATTAGGCCCAATCTGGCTCATTGAGGCAAAGCTGTGCTGCCAGAAAGACAGCACAGATGTCCCTGTGACGGGGACTGACCTGGCAGGGTGCTGTGCAAGGCTTTTCTGTGGCTGTGTAACCTACTGAGACCAGTGCTGCTCCTTGCCCTATTCCTAATGAGTGCTTTTGTCTCTGCCTTTAGATTGACATTCATGTGACCTTGTGGTGAGCCGTCTGGGCCAAAATGTACTTGCAACCTACCTCAAATTTGGCAAAATTCATATCTTATGCTGGGGAATGTAGCAGCTCCAACTTACTTTAAACTCAACAGGGGTGAATTTGGACTCTCAGAGCTCCTGTGGTGTTTCTGGGAGAGCCCTGACTCTCCCTATCAGCATTTTGCAGAGAGGGAATTTTAAGACACAGTGAGAAGGAGCAGCATGCCATAATCAGCAAGAATGGATTGCTGCAGCATTGCAGTGTAACGCCCAAACCATGGGTGCTGGCTGTCTCTAGCCTGAGCCAGGGGTGTTTGTCCCCTGACCCCAGCCGTGGGACTTTACAGAGTCTCATTGCCAGAGCCAAACAACTTACCAACACAGGTCTAGGTTTTCCACCCTACAGATCTCCTTAGAGACACTCTCAGGGTCCTTCCAGCCTCATGCACCAGCCTTTTAACATGCTTCCAGGTGCAGTGAGGCCATGTCCTTCCCCTCCTCCCTTGCGTTTCATTGATTAAGAGTGCTAGGCCTCAGTGGGGGATTTAGGAAGAGCTAATTGCAGACTGGTAATTGAAGACAGCTTGGAGTCTCTGGAAATGTCAAGAGATGAGAGACAAGCTTAGATGCTCCTGTGCATTTAAATGTGCACCACTGGCTCAACTAGAGCCTTCCTGAGCAGAGACTTGTCTGGTTCTCTCTCCTTCCAGAGGACCTTGTACAGCTGCTGGGAAGAGCAGGACTAGAGGGACCACTAACCTTACCTTGCCTGGAAGCGTTCTGCTTCCCTCAAGACAAAAAGGGAGGTAGAGAGAGTACTGAGAGAGGGCATCCTCAGACAGGCTTGGGAGCTTGGCATTTTCCCCATCAAAAAAGCTGATGGACTCCTGTCCAACTGCATGACACCACAGGAGTCTGGGCTCAGGATCTTGTTGAGGGATCCTAACTCTTTGCAAGTTTGAAGTTTATCCAGCAGCAACACACCTCCTCTGTATGCCTCACAGTAGAAGACACACCTGCTTCACCACATGCTGCAGCAGGGGAGGTGGACACAAGCTGCATGGTACAGCCTGCAGTGGGCTCCTCCTTCCCCAGAGAGGTCTCTTCTCAGGCTGTAGTATCCTTTTGCTCCTCAAGGGTATGTGGAACTACTGGAGGCACTCTAAGTGGCAATGGGTTCCCAAGATGCATAGTCACCTGAGAAAGGGTGCATTTCTGCCCAGAGCTTATGGAGCCACAGCTCTATGAAACTCCTATTCCCCTACTGTTTTGTCTGCAGGGCAAATTTCATGCACTGGATGCATTGACCATGGCATTGGATCATGGAGGAGCAATGGGCTGCTGAAGCAGCCAGCTTGGCAAGCAGTTGCTCCTCCTGCCAGACAAACAACTGTGGTCTTGCTATTAAGAGTTGGCAGCATCCCCCAGAGTGACTCGGAGCAGCTATGTGGGGAGGAAACTTCTCTGGATGATGCAGTCATGGTGCCCACATGGCTGGCAAAGAGCCTGCCACAGCCTAGCTTTCTGTGCAAGTTCTCTATTTGGCTGCAAGGATGAAGGATAAGATACTCCTCAAGACATAAGGAAGTGGGAGGTCTCTCTTCTGCCTCTGTATAACTACTTGGACACTGGCTCCATTGAACCTTCAGGCTGGTGCTGTTCTGCTGAATTAGGAATGATGTGTAGATGTAGATTTCTGGTCCCCTTCCTGCTCCATGGCACTTCTGGTGCCACAGCTGCTGGTGGGCTGTCTGACTGGGGAGAAGGGGGGGAAATGTTGACAAAGTGACCCAAGAAGATAGCTGTGAATGGCACAGATGAGAGGTCCTAGACTAAACTGGCTGATAGGATTTTCACGCTCAAAGAATGAAAAAACAGCCATCACAGGGTCTCAGGTGATGGGTTAGGAAGCCACAAGAAGCTTTGAGATCTGGCTGTGTCCAGTGGCAGGTGTGAAAGTGAGGGAGGTGGGACAGCAGAGAGTTTGGTCTCCCCTCTAGGTCATTGCCCGGCTTGTGGATATGGGACTATGGATAGCTCTGCACAAGCTGGTCGTGGCAGTTTTGGGAGGGGAAGCAGAGGCCTTGAAGCCCTGCTCTGATGGTTAATCCTGTCATGGGGTCTGGCAGAATGGAGGGTCCAGGCTGTCTAAGCTGGACTATTACTTCCAGTTGACTCCCTGAGATATAAGAATGATGGTTATCTGCCTGTCTCATGGTCCTGTATAAATCCTAAGGTCTGAATTTCTTGGGAGGCAGTCACGTAGCACCAAGCTGTGGCCCAGGCTGTTGTGGGGTGAGTCGTGAGCCCCCAGGGCTGTACAGTAATGACGGACTCTCCTCATCAGAAGTCCTGCGTTAGAGCATAATCTGGTATTAGCGCATTATCCAGTCCTCCCTGCTGCCCAGCCCCTGTCCTCAGTGGCGTCCTGCACAAGATCTCAGTGTACAGCTGGGCAGGAGCAGCTCCAGTACAGTCTTCCTGGCAGCCTTTGCCTGGACACTAGAAAGCAGGTGGCAGCAGGGGCAAGGTTTGGGTCTTTGTTCAGAACATCTCTGCATCTGGGGAGGGCAGTGCACAAAGCTTTTCCCAGTGTGTCCAGAACCTGGGGGGTGATGGCTCCAGTTCCGAGCCTGCTGGCAACTGAGAAAGCAGCATCTTTAGGAATCATCACAGCTTGTTCCTTGGATAGGGCTTCACGCTGGGTTTTGGAGCCTGCTTGCCTGCACCTGCGGGCTCGGACTGAGACACCCTGTCAGGCAGCACTTTGCAGGGAGCCAGGCCAAGGGAAGGTGGCATCTGAAGAGAGGGTGTGAGTCAGCAGCTTGGGAGTGTGTGTGGGGGGGCTGAGCCATGAGTCAGGGCAGCAGCGATGTGAAGAGGAGAAAATAGGTGGAAACTGGGTGAGCAGGAGGGCCAGTAAGGTTTGTCAGGGAGACAAACACATCCCCAGAGGCAGACATGACCTGTCTGAGCTGTGAAAGCTCTTCTCGCTGTGAGAAATTAAGTGGTAACATGGCTCTGCTAAAATAGGAGACTAGTCCACTGTCCCTCTGATCCCTTACTATGGGGCTGGACAGATTTTAGGGTAGTTGCAGAATGACCCCTCACTATCCTAGCAAGACACTGAAGCCAGGGCACGGCTCAATCCTGCCATCTTGCTGACTAAGCAAAGCCGAAGATGCATTTATTTATCTTCAAGTAGGAAAAACCACTTTTGCTTTTGATCACAAGGCAACAGAAGCAGCTTCTGGGCCATGAGCTCTACTCCCTCACTTTTACCAGGGCAGGCTGAGGCCCCTTGGGGCCACATTCCCTCATCTGACTGTGAATAGGGCTCCTGAGGACAATCCACAGCACCCCCCTGTCAGCTGCCTGGAACTTGCAACCCACTTCTAGTGACGGTCCTCCCTAACAAGCCCTCTGGGCTGGCACCCCAGTTTGGGGCCAGAAGTGATGCTCTGCTTGGAGCTGAGCTGGGCTCAGCCCTGCTCATCCATTGGCAGGATTTTGGTGCAGTCTGTTTTGAGCCAGTGGTTCCGGGGACTGAAGGAAACAGTGTGGCTGGCAGACTGGGTCCTACAGGGCTCTGGGGATGGAGGAGGCTAGGTTATGTGGGAGGTGATGCTTGGTTCCCTGCTCTGGTAAGCACACCATGGGATGAGGGTGCTGTTTTGAGTGGGGCCAGGGGATAGAAGAATCACAAGTTTCCATAGTAACAGCAGCTGCATCCTCAGGCAAGAGAGAGCATCATTGGTGGAATCCTGCATGGATGTCCTCCACCTTCCCTCTTGGTGCCATCCCTGGGGAGTGCAGAGCTCATGTCCAGATTTTGGGACAAAGCAGGGGAATGTAGCTCAAAACATTGCAAAGCAAGGCTTAAGCTGCAGCTTGTTGCTCTGGGAGTACCATGAAGGTAACTCCCCCTTTTCACCAGCATGGGGGAACTGGATTCAGCAAGGCTGGGAATAAGGAAGGAACTGGGTCCACCTGAGGTTTCTTGGAGCAGGCACTGATACAGGGGTGAAAGCCGGATGGTGAAGTGGGAGCTACTAGTGACCCACATCCCCTAATCCATGTCCTGCCCTATGTCATGCAGCTACCTAAGCACTGGAGCAGGGTTCCTTGGTCAGAACACAGCCTTCTGCCAGGGCTTTCAGGGAGCCAGCTGTGGCTAGTCTTGCAAGTCTGAACCTGGGGGCAGGATGTGTCTCCTGCCTGAGTACTGGTTGCTTGGGGCTAATAACTCCTCTCATTTCCTGCTGTCCTTGGGGAGCTGCCTGTACAAGGTTGAGGGACCCTCAGTCTCTGCTGGTCCTTTCCCATACATGGACTCCCTGCTGGCAGCAAGAGAGCCCCCAGCCCCACAACCTGAGACTTCCCCAAAGGAGACACTGACATCAGATCCCAACTTCCTTGAGCTAATTAGGGCAGTGAGGGCCAGTCTGAGCAGATGGCCACCAAGGCCATGACAGTAAGCAGACCTTGGAGGGACAGAAAGGGGACAGCACAGAAACCGCAAACTTGTGGGCTGCTCTGATCTGGGGCTCACAGAGATGGGACAATAGCATGGCACCCCCTACACAACTGTCCTGACACCTGCTGTAAGCATGGACCCCAAGCCTGGCACTCTACACCTTTGGTGGATGTGGGGTGAGGAACATAGCCCCAGTGCAGGGGGCAGCTTCTGAACACACACCAGTTGCCACGAGCACCGGTGGATCTGTGGGCATGCTCTTAAGATTGGACAAGCAATACTCAAGGTGCATCAATGTCACATGTGACCCTGGCCCCACAGTTCAGGACATCATCATTCCTGGTACAGCAGAGACAAGCAGGGACACCTGCTGCAGGATCAGGCTGTGCTGGACCCAGTGTGTTGTCCTGAGCTGATTTCACTGGGTTCTGTGGGTCATGAGAAATCTTGCTCCTGGCATCCCAAATTCTCCTGGAATTCCTCTGGCAGGACAGAAGACATCCTACCAGCCCAATCGCATCTCCTCTTTGCCTCTAGCTGCCATATTCCCTTACCAGCCTGGGTAGAGGCTATGCCTTTCCTGGAGGGGAAAGCCCAGAATTTTCCAGCTCTACCCTCTCTCTTGTGGGGTGTAAGAGCCAAAGGTGATACCTGGATAAAAGATAATACAGCAGGATGGCCACATTCTTCTCACCTCAGCCTTACAGCTGCTCTGGCTCAGATGGGAGGGGATTTCCTGGAAGGTTTCCTCTCTTGCCAGGCCCCTCCAGACACAAGGACACAGATCACAGCACCTCTCTGTTTTATTGAAGACCAGCCCCTCCCCACAGCCAGTGCAGAGCCCAGCATGCCCAGCTCTTCTGCATCCACTGGGCCAAAGTCCTGCTCTGGAGCATGGAGACACCTCATTGGACTCAGGGTGAGAGAGCCAAGGCTGCTGCTCAGGGCTCCCAGCACTGCTGTCATTCCTCCTCTTGCTCCACCTCCCACCCGGCCTTGTCCCTGGGGAGGTTCCCACCCATGGAACATGACCCACTAAGCCCTGTATGCAAGGGTCAAAAGCTACTGCAAAACTAGACCATTAACCTTGGAAGTGACCAACAATTCACAGACTTGTGTGTTGATTGTCTGGAACTGTACCCATCTGTGCTGTGGTCCTTGGGCACTGGGGAGAGAGCAGAGAGGAGAGTGGCCAGGTTCTGCTGCCTCTGGGCTCTGGCTTTGCCCTGAGGTCTGGCAATGTCCCCCATATCCATCCCAAGCACCTCCATCTCCAGAGCCCTGCCCTAGGCAGGAGTTAAACCATGGAGGACACTGCTTTCTATACCAAGGCTTCTCCTGAGGTTTGGAAGAAGTCACCATTGATAGGAGGTGAGGAGGGATGAAGGAAGGGAAGGTTTTTGGAGACAAAGGTGGAGGACTAAGGAGCAGCCAGGAGGGTCCCCTTTTCCTGTCTATTGGGATTCTTACCCATAGACTCAGCTACCCTGGGGTCAGAGCTAAGGACATTGATGGGGTGAGTGGCATGTTGCAAAGGAAAGAGGGGGGCACAGTCCCTGCCAAGAGGAGAGGCAGTGTTTTTATCTTCCATTCACACCCTGCTTTAGGTATCCATGTCAGTTCCCAGGACCATGGATCCCTCCTCACCCTAATTTTAGATGGTTTCTTTCCTCCAGCCACCCACATCAGAGAACCAACCCAACTACCCTGCAGGAATCCATTGCCCCCACACCACTCTCCAAATCTAAAAGGAGGCAAATGAGAGCAGGGCATGTTCCCACTTCCCCATCCCTCCCTGCTGAGCTCCCCAGCTCCACTGCCCCATGCTGCTGGGGATGGAGAGGTCCGCCTTGTGCGGCCAAGATTCTAATGGTAATGGTTGTTCATGTTGTTGAGGTGGGAGGCAGCCATGGTGCTGAATGAGGCAGAGGGCTGGAGCCCATGCCCGGGGTAGAGGGATGGGCTGGAGCCAGGCCAGTAGGAGAAGCCAGCTGGTGTCACCCCTGAGGTCATGAGGTTGAGTTTGGAGATGCCCGAGAAGGGCAGTGGGGCCAGGTTGCCCTGAAATTTGTAGAGCGTGTGATCGGGAGCAGCTGGCTGGCACACCTGTGCCAGCCCGTGGAAGTCAAACTTGTAGGCATAGCGCTTGCCGTGGACCTTGGTCATGATGTTCTTGTCATAGTAGTAGCGCAGTGCCCGGCTCAGCTTGTCGTAATTCATGTTGGGTTTGCTCTTCCGCTCACCCCAGCGTCGTGCCACCTCATCAGGGTCGATCAGCTTGAACTCCCCGTTGGTACCTTCCCAGGCAATGCAGTTCAGGTTGGCCCGGTCCGAGAGCAGCTCCAGCAGGAACTGCCACAGCTGGATCTGCCCGCTGCCTGCAAAGTCAGGCCCCAGAGACATTAAAGCTCCCTCTCAGGGTACAAGGAGTGGGGCAGGATGTGCCCTGGTCTCCTCAAGTCCCTGCTGTGTTGCCCCCTGGTAGAGCCAGGTTTCTGATGCACCTCATTGCATCTTCTCTGCTCTAGAGACACAAGATAATAAATATCTAAAGATAGTTAATATCTTAACTAAGATAGTTAATGTCTTAACTCCTTTGCAACATCTCTACTTTATCCTGCTACCCAGGCAAGAAGAGGCAAGGATGCCCCTGTACTTCTGGACAGAGCTAGAAGTATAGACAACGGTGGGAATGGATCCAGGGTCCTCACATTCCTCCTTGTGAACACCTGCTTATTTGCTTTGGTGTGAGGATCTGATTTAATTCTTTCATCTTCAGTCCCAAGAATGCGGTACCTTAGCACTATTCAGATCTATCCTAGCACTGATATTCCCTGCTACTGCCTCTACTTAAAACTGGACTGCTGTCACAGCACAACCCCTGTCCATCTCCAGATACACTGTGCCCTTCACAGTAAGTAGAAGTCAGGATGCAACATTGATCTGTACTCCTGGCATGCACAGGCATGTATAAGCAAAGGAGAGACTAGGACAGGACAGGACCTACTGTGGCTTTGAATCAGGTACTAATGTTTCTTATTTCCAGAGTAAAGCTGTCCTCTCTGAGCCTTGGCCATTGCCTCTGCATCTAGCACTGAGGAACATCCTTGGCACACCTGGGCACTCCATTGTCAGTCATAAGAACCCGCTCTGCTAGAAGATTGTCCCTA
This sequence comes from Upupa epops, assembly GCA_013397515.1. Classification (NCBI taxonomy): domain Eukaryota; kingdom Metazoa; phylum Chordata; class Aves; order Bucerotiformes; family Upupidae; genus Upupa; species Upupa epops. The sequence continues at coordinate 24,449 of VZRI01007034.1, read as the reverse complement.
GACATTAGGGTGCTGAGCAGTCCCACCTCTGAGCCCCAGACACTCTGCAAAGCAGCCCTGCACTCACCCAGACTCCTTCACCACTCCACCCTTGCAACCAAGCAGGATCCCCTGCACACCCCTGCCCTTGAAGCACAGGCTCTTCCAGTGGCAGCCAGTGTTTTCTCCTCCTCTGTGTGCTTTCTGCCACTATTTTGTCTAAAGATGCTTGGATCCCATATAGATATACCCATGACACCTAGAGCAGGCAATCCCACATATCAGCTTTGTTTCCCACAAGGAACCACTTCACTCTTATGCAAAACCTCCTTGTTTCATACCTACATATTTTATCTGGTGCCCTGCAATACTTGCTGTAGAAGAATGGAATCAGCTGTTCCACATCCGACTCTATTCCACCAAACCCCACTCAGACATTGTGATACATGCAGCAAAGCCCAGGTCTTTCCAAGGTAATGTATTTCCAAATTCACCATCCTGGGATCAAGGTGGGCATACATGTCCTCCTTAGGGTACATTGACAGACCTTGCCTCTCCTATATCTCTGCATCCCTCACTCTGGGCTCCTGCTATCCCCCAACCATAGAGTGCCCCACCCTTTGCAAGAAATGCAGAGAGGTGTTTGGGGGTGCAGCTAGGTGAGAGAGGTAATCCTGCCTGCCACAAGGTGCTGTTCTGCAGCAACCTGAGAAACCTCCATGGATCCAGAAATGTCCTTCTCACAGCAGCATGGTGTGCAGAGCATGGTCGGGGCAGTCTACACTGTAAAGGTAAAGGGGCCCTCTCCAGTCCCAACTTTGTCTATCTCCCACCCCTACACCAGGGCTCCCGTTTTTCCTCAGAGCACCCCCTGACCCATGTCTCCTTTCCTGGCAAACAAGCTATATGGACCAAAAGCCTCAGCAGGCTTCAGGCTGCTCTCTGGCCAGCTCTTGGCCGATCCCCCCGATGCCTGGACCACTTTACCTGGATTAATGGCTCCAGATTCCGGGGATCCCTCATGTCCCATCGACCTATCCCCTTCCCGACCCTCAAACCCCACCGGCAGCTCCCTCCCAGGTAGTATTTCGCATCGTTTCAACTCTCCCAGACACGGCTTCCCCAAGCATGGATTAGGCACCCCCATCTCCAGGGCCGACAGGCAGAGTTCCCTCCCCATCGGATGCTCTCGGAGCCCGATGGGAACCTGAACAGAATCCTCGCATCCTCCCTATCCCTCTGTAGAGCTCCGGGAGCCCTGAGCATCCCGCTCCCCTGCGCTGCAATGGAGCTGCGGCTCCCGGCCTTTGAGGCTCGGCAGCTCTCCCGGCGGGTTTGGCGGCGGGATCCTTCTAGCCCGAGCCGCCCGCAGCAGCGCGTAGTGGGGGCAGTGTCCTGCGTGGGCAGCGCTCCGCACACAGATGGGAAGGGGTCTTCCATGAATGCGGGGCGGAGAGAGCGGGACCTATGCTGGGAAAGGGGCAACGGTGCACTTACCTTTCTGCACGCCCGGGCTGAAGGACCCCCACGTCTGGCTCTTCCCGTCTTTGAACAAAGTTTCCCCGACTGGATCTGGGGGAGAAAAAGGGGTGCGGGTGGGGGTAGACGGGGGGCTGGAGCCAGGCAGGACCGCGATCCCTCGGCGCCCACCCGCGGGGAGTATCCCCGCAGCCCCCGGCCGCTCCCCCTCG
>VZRI01007034.1:0-21738 GCA_013397515.1 Upupa epops | reverse complement strand
GCTTCCTGCCTCTTCCGCCTCCTTAACTCTTCGCAAACAAGGCGCTGCCACCCCAGCTGGGAGCCAAGCTCGGACATTGCCTGGAGACCGCCTAGGACCGGCCTCCAACCACCACCACCAGTATCCTGCTCCCTGATCGACAAGGCTGGCCGGTGGTAACAGCAGTCCTAATGCTGCTGGCATCACTTGGGCCTTCTGCATCCCACCACATGGCATTGTCCCACCTGCCTTTGCCCCTCTGAGCCATCCATGTTCCTCCCTGCCTGACCCTTCCACAGCTCTAGGGACATCAACATAGTTTTGGAGTCCCCATGCAGCTCCCAGTGCCCTGGTGTGGATCATCTGGGTCCCCACCATGTCACTCCAGTTCTGGGATGCCAGTGATGGGATCCTTCTGCAGTGTCCAGAGCTCCAGTCCACGTTAGTTCACCTCCACTGGTGCATGGCGCCAGGTTGCAACACAGTCCTGCCACCTCTGTTTTCTCTAAGCCCCTGTCTAGGGGAGGGTTAAGCCTGTGACCACGGGGTCCCCAGCCCTGTCCCAATCTCTTGTCCATCTTTATTAGGAACTGTAATAGTTGGGTGACCTCCAACCCCCACCCAAACCTGCTTGTTCCTGTTTCCACCCATTTGTCCTGGGTAGTTCTGGATCTCCTGAAGACAGGAGGGCAATTTGGGACGAAACTTGTGACAGGAATAAGCTCTGGGGTGATCCTGGTTTCCAAAAGGTGCAACTAGCCAGATTTTTCCCAATCACTCATATCTCCAGCTGCTGCATGCAGCTGCTGATGGAGGGTTGTCTTGTGGCTGGAGGTAGAGGCATCTTCATCAGCTGGCACCCCACAGGTAGAGGCAGCCAAACAGTGGGCACCAGCTCTGTTCTACAAGTTCAATCCTATACAGCCAAGCTGTCCATCAGCTCATGGCCTCTCCTGTGGTGTGTCATGGGTATCTAGTAAAAGGATGAGCTCTCACACTGGACTTAGTAAAATTTATTGAAAGTGGTCATTGCGAGACGTAAGTCCAGTGGACATCAAGATGTAGCCATGACAGATTCACGGATATTGTTTATACTGCAGCTGGAATGTGCCCTGCATAGAAAGAAGCTGCAGCACACAGGTAGCAGTACTCATGCTTCAGAGTGCCACAGCCTGTCAGGGGTAGTGGCTCCTCATGGTGAGTGTATGCAAGGCACTTTAGGAAACAGGGTATCCCATGGGTGCTGAGCTGGGCTCCAGGTGCTCCACCCCTGCTGCTCATTTCCATTTGGTACAGAGAGCAGATGCACACAGGGGCGGACATGAATAGATCCCATGGTAGTCTGCCGCCAATTTCCCACCAATCTTGTTTGAATGTAACATACCTTTAAAATGTTCTAGTCCCCTGGCTTGTCCCCTGAGCAACTCTGAATCGCACAGCAGGGTATCCCAGCTTCATACAGCCCAACAGCCCTGGCTGCTCCTCTGTCCTTCTCCCCAGACACCACTGCTTATCACGCAGCTCTCCTGCAGCAGCTCCACAGCCTCCCAGACTTGCTTTCGCTGCCTGAGTCACTGCAACAAACGCAGGCAACGGAAAACAAGCCCCAGAGACAGCAGGATGTGGTGGGAGGGGGCCAGACCCATCACTCTCTCTCTCAGCAGCCCTGGTGACTGGGATCCTGCCACAGCAAACCAGGATGACAGAGGCTGTAGAGTGTGGGTGGAGGACTGGGCTGAGGACCACTGCATTGGCCTGCAGTGGAAGAACCAGTTTGGTGATCAGCCTGAGAAGCAGGGTTAGGGCTTCTGGAATTGAGGGCCTGTAGGGGACAAAGGGGATAGAGGTTCCCGGGTATCTGGGAAAGCCAGTGGATAGGAGGAGGATTATAGTGAGGTGTGAGGAGACTAGAGGCTTTGGGCAAGTTGGAGACTAAGGGATACAGAGGGTCAGGGAGAATGGGGTCCAAGGGGCTGGGGAGCTGTGGGAATCTTTGGGGACCCATAAGTTGTGGCCCTAAGTTCATGGGGGACCTAGGACACAGAGGAGCTGGGGCAGAGCCACACGATGGGGAGGCAGTGGAAGGGTACATGAGGAATGCAGAGAATAGGGGCCTAGGTGCACGGGGGAGCCTGGAGTTGCGGCTTTGGGTCTGGGGGAGGATCTGTGGGGCTCCTAGACCCGTGGAGTACCCAGCTGGCAGCAGCATATCCCCCTGGTTGCAAGCATGAAGTTTGCCCACTACACCACAACCCAACACTCTCCTCCCACCCCATTATGGAGAAATAAGGACCCCATATTTTGCCATGTCCCCCTTACCCCCTCAAGCCCCATCCCAGCCCTGTGTGCAGGTGCCCGGGACAAGTTCACCTGGTACCAGCGGTGCGGAGCGAAGCTGAGCTGACGTGGCCATGGGCTGGCTGCAGCCCGGGTGTGCAGGTATGTGTTTGTGCAGGAGGAGAGGCTGCGGGGCCGTGGAGGGGTGGGGCCAGCGGGCACACGGTGGGGGCCAGCGGGCACACGGTGGGGACGCCCCACGGCATGAGGATGTGCCAGGTGCTCGGGCTTTAACGTGGGGTGTGAGGAGAGAGAGGACGTATGGGCATGCTTGTGCGAGTGCTCACTTCTGGGCACACTTGAGTGTACCCTCACTCCGAGGTACACCCGTGTGAGTGCCTGCTCCTGCACACAGCTGTGTGAGCAGTGCTTGCACACTTGCAGACACGCACACGCACACACTCACACCTCATGCATGTGCTCACACTCATGCACACAGTGTAGACTCAGAGCAGCCCTGGGTGCGCACACCAACCCCCATCCCACCCCTTCCCAGTGTCCCAGCACCCTCCTGGGGTCAGGTGTGTTTGGAGCAGGATTGGCATGCAGGGACCCAGGCAGCCAAATCACCTGGCCCGGTTCCACCATCCTTAGAAGTCCTGTGCCCCAGGAGGGCTGGGGTGCTGGAGCAGGATGGAAGAAAAGGAGGAACCTGGGAAAGGGTGCTGGAGAAGGAAGTTGGGTGGGGCTTGCGGTGTGCCCAGACAGGGCTGGAGCCGGATGCTGGCACGGATGTGCTGACATGGCCAGGCTGGGGGTGGGGGGAACTGGACCCTAAGGGTGCTCAGACCAGTAAGCTGAGGCCACTGCCAGCTGTGGGACACTGCCCTGAGGACCTCCTGTCCCCTGCCCCCCCCCCATAAGTCAGTGCTACCAACACTGTCCCAGCTGTGGCCATCCCTTTTGTGGCAGTGTGTGTCCCCCACCCAGATGACCCCAATTCTCCTTTTTCTCCCCAGGCCCAAAGTGGACAGGGACACCCTCCTCTTTCTTCCAAACCACAGTGCAGAGAAAGGGGACCTTGTGTTCACAGGCTTTGTAGCAATAACCCTCCCTGGCACTGACCCTGGGAGGACACAACTCAGCCCCTTCTTTGCCCAGCAAGGCCAGTAAGTTCCCAGTCTGTTCCCATTTCCCTAGATGGAGCACCATGGGGTGGAAACAATTTTGCATCCCCTCTATTCACCATGCATGGACCAGAGGTGGAGTGCAGAGAGCTCAGCCCAGAGTGAAGGTGGTGAAGGGTCCAAAATCACCAGGGGAAGGGCAAAACCCTTCCAGCTGCTAAGAGATGGGAGCAGGAGGACTGGGACAAGCACCCTGTCTCCCATTCCACATGATGTCACCAGGTCCTCACAGCCCCATTGAGGAGCAGAGCAGAGGTAGGAACACCCTTTTTTTTTTTTGACAAATGCCTTTATTTGCTACCAGATAGAGGTCTATTGCACAGCAGCCTGGAGGCTGCATGGTGCACGGCCCTGCCCCTGCTCAGTGCTGGACACGGCGGATGGATTGAATCTGGTTGGTGTGGGCCTGGCTGCTGTATTCGTTGTACTTCTTGAACTCGCCATTCTGTCTGTCTCGCTCCAGCACATACTGGTAACCTCTGTATCCTGGGTACTGGTATGCCACCCACCTGCAAGTAGACCCCTGGCTCAGAGACCTAGGCCAAATCCCCCATCCTGCCCCATCCCATCCCATCCCATCCCATCCCATCCCATCCCTCTGCTTGTCCAGGGAGGAAAGAGACATGGTTCAGATTTTCAAGGGAAGGGGAGCATGGCATGGAGGAACCTGTCATTTTTAGGATCTCCCTTCCCCATCACTGGGACTATGCAGGAGGGAGGTTATAACCAAACACCTGCTCTTGGCCCCACTGTCCCCTCCCCACTGGTGGGACTCACGCTCCGGCGTTCACTTTGATGGATGCCACCTCCTTGTTGCCCCAGCCCATGGCCTGCAATGAGGGGTAATCGTCACTCAGCTCAAATTTGTGTCCTTGGAAATTCTCAGCCTCGTAGAGGATGACTTTGCTGTCATTGTGGTTCTGCAGAGAGAGATTGCTGGGGGTCAGTGCGGATAGGGGTGGCTCATGAAAGCACAGGGGATGTGGCCTCAGTAGGACACACACCAAGGCTCTCTAGAAGGCATGGGACCATGTGAGCTGTGGTGCCAAGCATGGGGTTATCTTTCAGCCTGGTACTCTAAATGGGACGACTAAAGCTGCCCAAAGGATGCTGCTCTCATTGTGGGTGCTGGGCACCAAGGGGTTAATTGCTGGGACACTGAGCAATGCGGCACTGTCCCCCATGCCCAACCCCCACAAGCATCTTTCTGTACAGAGGAGCAGTCCTGCCAGTAAGGAGTGATCTTATCTTGTCTCCTTTATTAAAGCCCAAGCATATCTGCCTGGTGATTATTAAAAGTTGAGGGGGGGACCCCCCGCTCAGAGGCGCAGACGTGCTGCTATTGCAAGCACCAGTGTCTCTGCAGATGGAGAGATAGGGGCCGCATCTGCCTAGGCATGGCTTGGGTACCACAGTAGGAGGGGGATGGACCCTGCACCTCAAGCACCCCAAGCATTCTTTTGGTCCTGTGGGCTCCTCTCCATTCATCCCATTCCTGGGTATACAGGTTAGGGGGACACAGCCTGGGCACCCAAAGTCTAGGAGGTAGCTCTCTCCAATGCACAAAGCAGAAGCAGTTGGAAGTATGTTTCAAGACAAATTTTAGCCCTAAAGAGCATCCCAGAATGCTTGTGAGGAGGCAGAAGTTAGTGGGTGCAGCCACCCCTCCACAATGCAACACTTCTGTGTGTGCCTCATCCCTCCATCCTACATAACCCACCCACCCTCTTCTCCATCTCTCCTGCCCCTCCATGCTGGGCTCCTGCCGGAGACTCTGCCTGTCCCAGACCCATTGTGGTGATATGCCTGTAACTCACTGCACACTTGACAGGCCGGAAGGAGAGGAGATGCTCAGTCCGGTAGCCGCTGTTCCCGCTCCAGGCCTCCCAACGGGGATAGTCACCCTTCTCCAGGATAAACTGCTGCCCCTGGTATTCAGGGTACTCAAAGCCCACCCAGCTGAAAGGGAGAGGAGGAAAACCCTCAGGGATGTGCTTAGCCCAGGCTCAGTCCAGGGCCAACTTCTCCCTCTTAAGCAGGAGACAGAGATGTCCTGGCAGGGTGTGGGTCTGTCACAAGGGTCCTTCCTAGCAGCAAATATCTCTTTGGGAGTGGGACCCCTCTCCCCAGAGCCATACCATTGCCTCCAACCCACACTTCAGTTCAACAAGATCTCCCTGCTTTGCAGATGGAGAAACTGAGGTACCATACAAGGAGTACAGGGAGGACACAATGAGGCTGTTCCTGAGCTGAGAAAGGACCCACAACAATTCCCTGTGAGCAGCAGGTTTGCTGGAGCAAGGCTTGCCAAGGGGCTGTGGGGTGGTAAGACACTTACGGGCCAGACTCCACCTTGATGGAGCGGATCTTGCGGAAGCCACGCTCCATGATGCTTGGGCACTCCATGAGGAACTCACAGCGCTTGCCCTGGAAGCTCTCCTCTTCCCAAACTGTGATCTTGTATTGCCCCAGGGTGTCCATGGCTTCACTGCTGGTCATGCGGGTCACTTGGCTGCTGGCAGAGCCCAATGCATCACTCTAGGCAGATGCCCACTGTCAGCTCCCAGCCACCCCATTGCCTGCCACTGAGCCTGGGGTGCTGGTGGTGCTGCCCTCACCCTCCCAGGCTAGCATGGGGGAGGTTTCTCTTTCCCCTTCCCTTGGTGCTGGGGGAAATCTCTGTCCAGTGCCCCTCAAATTGCAGGAGGCACTTGCAGTGCCCCATCTGTTCAAGTGATGTACCCAGGGCTGCCTCAGTTTCTGCTCACTCAAGCTCCCTGCTGTGACTCCTGGGGTCAAGCAGGTGCAGTGGCACTGTACCCAGTGCAGGGGGGGCAGCAGTGACCCCTGATTCAGACATGGGTGTGGGATGCAGCCCTCGAGCAGAGCAGTCTCTTGCAAAGACAGTGCCAGCATCCCTCCTGCCCACACAGGGTACCCCATGGCACAGCACCCCATGGCTCACCCTTCCCCAGAGTGTGCATTGAGTGGAAGGGCTTGATGTGGGGTCAGGGGCGAAGGTAGCATGGTAGCGCCTTTGCAGTAGGGGGGCTTAGCGGCTCACAGCCTGGTACTTACTTGGTCAGCCGGGCACAGTGGCGAAGGTGGTGGTGCCCGTGCTGGCTTTTCCTCTGGCCCTTTATAGGCGGGCACTGAAGCGCCGATGGTGCAAGCAGAAAGGGCGCTGTGTCAGCAGGCAGGGAACAGGGGGAGAACAGGTCAGGCACCCACCTCAGACTCTGGCTGTCCATTCCGGTTAGGCAGTGTGGCGAGAGCAGCCCCCCCGCACCCTAAGGGCTGACAATGAAAGTGCTGGGCTGTGTTTGCACAGAAGCTCAGGGCACAATGGGCAAAGGGCCTGACTCGCCGCTTTCTTTTCTGCCCCTGGACAATGTCCCCGCTTGGCCTGGGGATTAGGCACACAGCCTTTCCCAGGGCACCAGCAGCCTTTGCCAGGTTTGAGGCCAGTGGGAAGAAGGTGCCAGGGTGAAGCAGATATGTGCCAGCTGGTGGGTGAGGTTCACCACTGGGGTGTGGGGCTAGCGTGGAATTGCATGAGCCCCTCTACCTGGCTCTGCTGCCTGTGGCTACCTGTGGCTCTGCTGCCACAGATCTCTCCTTGTCCAAAATGTCCCAGACCAGCAGGGCAGGGGACGGACTCTGTCTGCAGGGGCAGGTCTCCATGCAGGGTGTGAGAAGGTTAGGTTGAGTAAGAGGAGCAGAGGAGGTGTTGGTACAGCCATAGCATAGATCAAGGTTCATCTATGCTCTGGGAGATGTGTAACACCCTGTTGAGGTTCCTGTGTCGGCTTGGGATTGGGTGTTGATGGATCCCAGCTACTTGCTCCTCATGTGCATGTCTTCTGGCCTGATAAAGGGTTCCCTGTGCTCCGCACACATCATGTCAGAGGACACTGTGCACTGTGGGAAGAGATAAAATTTGGGGCGCAGTTGAGTCCTTCACCCAGATAGCAGGTAGCCATGTCTGGGGCAGCACTGTGCAATGTGCTGTGCAGACATGCCCAGTGCCTCACACCAGGACCTGCACTGGATGAGGCTAGCACAGACTGGGAAGGAAGAAGCCTGCCCTGCTGAGCTGTGAGATCCCATGCCTCTTGGAAGCAGCGTTTTTTTGCAGCACCCCTGCAGACCCTACGGTGAGGCTGGACACAATCCACCTTCATCTGGGCAGGGCCCACGCTGGCCTCTGGGCAAGGGCTGCCCCCACCCTCCTGGGAATCAGCACCCCAAGAGAATTTGGCAGTGCCAGTGACTGAGAGGGAAGTGAGGGCAGCTGGGAACGGTGTTAGGACAACTGACATCTCTGCTGCGTCCTCAGCCAGAACTGGAATTGAAGGATGACAGCAGGAATGGGCTGGGGACGGGAATCGCCAGTCGTCTCCGTGTACCATCCCCCTCCGTGGCTCGACCAGCCCCTGCAGTCCCCGTGCCCGCCCGATGCGCCTATGCCGGCAGGTCCCAGCAGAGGGTGCAGCCTGGCAGCAGTTAGAGCCGGCTCCAGCTGAGGGTCCTCGGTGGCACTCGGCTGGGCTCTGGGGAGGCGACCCTCAGCTTGGTGCTAGCAGGGGTGAGGACACTCCTGGAAAATGGCTGGGGGAGCAGAAGATGGAGGGAAGGATGGAGATGCTCTCTAGGGAGAGGATGCATGAGGGTAAGCAGCCCTCCAGGGTGCAGCCCTGCCTAGGGACATCCCTTAAAGTTCTGGGGGACAGGTTGAGGCAGTCCTTCACAGACAAACACCTTGGGGAGATGGGGCAAGGTGCAGAGGTGATACACTGCAGGGACCCCCATGCTGCTGCTGCTGCCCCTTGTCTGGGCCGTGTGAACAGGAGCATTGCTTAGTTTGGGGTGCTATGGAGTGACAAGTAGACTGGGGTTGTGGAGTGCTGGGCTCTGTGTGATATATTACAAAGCTCCAGGACATTTTGTCACTTCAGGGTATGTGAGATACTGTGGGCTGTTATGGGGTTTGCTTACAGAGTGTGTGGGACACTGTGTAGTGTGTTAAAGGATCTTTGGGGCACTGATGTGCCATGAGGCACCTCAGTTACCCCTATACAACTCCTTGGATAAAAAATGGTTCCACATGCTGGGATGTGCCTTGTTTCGTGCTTGGCACATTAAGAGTGGCCACAGAGGACCCACAGCCACATCCAGGGCCAGAGGATCAGGCAGTCATCCACAAGGGGCTGTGCCAAGGGCCCTTCCCCACTGAACCCCAGAATGCTGATACAGCCTGGTCTCCCTTGGGTATCTCTCAGTGCCTCAAGCAGTCCCTGCCACCAGCCACACAGTTCCTATGTCTGGGTCACCTGTCTGTCCCCAGCCACACCTGCCTGGCTAGGGCCGGGGGCTGGGGGTGTCTGGTGTGGGGGCAGGCAGTGTCTCAAGGACAGTCTCTAATACTGGCTCTGGGAGATGGTTAGCGCTGGCCCAGGGCCTCCTACATAGGCTAATGTAATAAGGGCCCCACATCACTCCCAGCTCAGCCTGTTCCCTGCACTGCAAAACAGATCGGGTTTCCCGGTGCCAGAGGGCACAGCACAGGTGGCCAGCAGCCTCAGAACATGGTTGGAGGACAGGGTCACGAAGTGCTCCATACCAAGTCCAGACCATGCTGGCTGTGCTCCCAGCTGTGAAGGTGGTGTCCTGTACCTGGTGCAGGTCATGGGACGGTGCCTGGCTTGGGGAGCTGAGCAAGCTGAAAGGCAGCCCCAAGAGAGGTGAGGCAGGCACTGCCTGAGTATCTTGATGCTGGTCTGGGACACATCTGGGGCTCACAGCTGCATGCTGGTTTAGCTGACCAGGCCAGCAGAGCTAAGTACAGTCCCCACTGGGGGCTGGGCCATCACTCCAAGGAACTGAACCATCACTCCAAGAGACTGGAGGTCCAGGGGCTGGGCTGATCAAGAGCAGATGGAGCTGGTGCCGGCCCCTGTTTGTCTTTCTCCCAGTTGCCTGGTGCCCTGTTTGTTCTAGGGATGACTTCCTGCTGCCAGGGCCAAAACAGGTGGCTTTTATTTGCAAGGGTCTGGCTGATTAGATCAGGGCAGTGTGTCATTCCCCCTACCCAGCTCCACTGCTCAATTTCCCTTCTTTTTCTCCCCCAGCCTCATTTCCCTGGAAAATCATCCTCCAGGGCAAGGATGCTAACTCACCCCTTCTCGCCTCAAGCATCTCCCCTCTGGGTCTGCTCTGAGCATAATCATGCCACAATGCCTATTTCCACCTTTTGAGTCCTAAAATCCCACAGCTGAGGAGATTGCTGGGTCCCTGAGGCCACTTGTCCACTCCTGGGACCTTGCTGGCCATGGAGAACGTAAGTGTGCACGTACATACCTGCCAGAGAATCCACCTTGCACAGGCACTGCCTTGCACAGGGAGCCCCAGCACACAGCAGCCTCCCCACACACGTGTCCTTGCACACCCGGCAGTCTCCTCCCTGCAGCCGGAAGCTCCTGGGATGACAAACAGCCTGGCAGATGTTGCCCAGATTAGCTCTCACACAGGCACACACGCACGCCGCGGCTGCCAGCCCTCCCATGCCTGGAGCGAGCAGAGCTTGGTAGGTAACTGCCCCTGCTTCTGCTGCACCCGGGGCAGGAAAAGTCCTCAGGATGAGTTGGCAGTGGGAAGAGGTGCCCTCATGGGAGCTGGGAAGCCAGATCCTGACTGGTCTCTAGATGCAGTAGCAAATGGCTGGAGGAAGGCAGAGATGTGGTGGAAGGCACAGACGCTGCACAAGGGGTACTCCTGCTCACAGAGGAGGCTTGCAAACAACCTTCTGAGGTGGTCTTCACCCCAGCCTCTGCTCTCCCCATCCATGTGGCACTCAGACGACCACAGTAATGCCCCTGGGACCATCTCTCTAGACATATCCACTCACTGTCCCTGCCAGTACACTGGCCATCCCCTCCCTGTGGGACTGTAGTTGCCCACTCTGCCCCTTGGCACTCACAGCTTTGGAGATGCACCTGTGAAAATCCACCAACACAAGAATATTCCCAGGGGATGTAACATATGCTCAGCCCCCACCATCCATCCAGGACTTGCCCTGCATGGCTCCTGCCTAGTCCTGTCTGCAGGACACCACCAGCACAGGGACATGCTCAGACCCCTGCTGTGCCAGCCTTGCTCAGTCACCAGGAGATGCTGGGGGGTCATGGCCTCACTTGCCTGCTCCCCACTGTTCCCATGGGGACTAATCCCACCTGAAGGTCAGGGAGACTCCACCAGCTGCTCACCTCCTGCCTGTGGATTACAGCCTGGCTGTGAGCAGGTGGCAACTGCTGTGTCCCCAGGCTGGCCCAGCCCTGACACTGAATTGACAGTGGGACAAAGCCTAGAGGGGCTACTCCAAAAGGGGCCTCAATGTGGCAGGTCCCTTGCAGGCTCATGTCTGTTCCCCTCTCTCCTCTCACACAGATGAGGATGATAGGCACTGGGGCAGAGGAGCTGGTATCCAGCTCTCAGGTCCAGATCCTGATCTGAAATGGACCCTGCTGGTGCTAGTCACTGTGATCTCTTGCCTGTTTCCCCAGATGGCTCCAGTGTGACACCTCCAGTGCACCCCATATCTACAGTGATATGGAGAAGCATGCTGGTCCCCACACAGTGCCCAGTGCAGGCCAATTCCTAGTGTCTGGCACAGAGTCAGGATGGTCCCTGATGCTCCTTGGCCAGGCTGAGGCTCTGGAGGCAACCAGGGAATGCTCAGCAACAGCCTGACCTCCAACAGGAGCTCAGACTTAGAGACTCTTTGCACAAGCTGGCTGGGAATCCACACTGGTACTGGGACAGGGTGACCTTCAGGAGCACGGGCTCCTGCTCTGTCTGGGCATCTGCAGGCACATCAGATCCATGAACAAATAGACTGTGAAGGGGGCAGCTGGGATCTAGGAGTGCCCACACAACTCTGCGTGCAGCTGCAGATCCCTGGGCTGATCCCCCCAGGCCTCTGGTGTACCAAGGGTGACCAACTGCCTCTGCCACATCCCGTGATGGCACACCCCATCCAGACTGAGCAGGACGCAGTCCTGCCAGCAATGCTCTCCAGGCAGCTAGCAATGGGGCATACTTCTTCCCACAGCCACCCTTGCATCAGATGTGCAAACCCCAGGACATGGAGCAGCAAGCATAGCAGGGGCATGGTGAGCGACCCATGCTCAGCTCAGCAGGAGCACAGGAACATATATGCACACAGGGCAGTGAATACAGCAGCAAGATACACCAGCTCTGCACAGCCTGCCCAGACCAAGGAAGGCACACACGTTCACACACACACAAGTGCACACACAAAAACACACCTGTGTGAACACAGACACACCTGCATGCAAGCACAGACATGGTCTCTCACACCTCCCCAATGCTTCTCTTGCCCTCACTGTGCAAAGCCACCCTGTGCAGAGCTGCCCCTGTAAATCCCCAGCCCAGGTCCCTAAAGCCACATAAATGGCCATGAAAGTGGACTGCATGCCTGATGCAGGCACTAGCACCCCTCTGTGCCTGGTACAGGGCTTGGCACTGGTGCTGCATGTGGCAGATGTGGGTTTTTAGAGACCCCTGTTCTGCCTGGCTTGGGATCAGCTCATCTTAAGGCTAACCCTGCTGGAAGACCATTCCACAGCCAACCCAACCCACAGGGCACCATGTCTTCCAGGTGCCACGCCTGGCTTTGAGGGATGTCACTTCTTTGCAGTGCCACTAGTCTGGCAGAGCCTGGACAGTGAGAGCAGGCTGAGAAGTCGTTAAGCTGGGGGTCAATTTCTAGTGCTTCCACTTGTGACTCTCACCTTCTCTTGTTGGGACACGTACACTGCTCTGCACACAGACCTGGTGCTGGAGGCAGAACAGGCTCTGGCTTCCTAGCTGCTGCCTGTATACCCCAGTAATGCTTTTCTGGAGCATCTGGGCTATCCACAAGGTGTAACACAGGTCCCATGGGGTGCTGAGTCATGTTAGGACACAAGGTAGCCCAGGGGTGTGTGGAGCCACTGCAGGAGAGCAAGGAGGCCAGGAAGCACCTCCACAGCCTAATTGTAGCAGATAGCATCTTTGCAGCTGGAGCAGCACAGGCAGCAGTCTGGCTTTGCTCAGTATTATTAATCGGGTGCTGTTTGATCCCAGCCTGAGCAGGGTAGCAGCAGTGGGTTATGCGTACTGGGACATTTGTTGTGTTTATCAGCTTTTCAACTTTGCCAGGCTGGGTGGCAGGAGACAGAGCCAAAAGAAATAGCCCAGAGGGGCTTGTGGCCCCTTTAATGTCCACTCAACATACCATGTGGTGGCTGTTCCCAGGCTAGGATGGGCACTTGTCTCTGCTCAGCACCCCTGGAGATGCTCTTTGATTTTGGTGCTTTCTCACACAACGTGTGAGACAGAAGACCAGAGGGTGACTTATCTCCATTCCTGGTAGGACCACCCTACGGAAAGAACTCAGCTCTCCTGCTCCAGAGCAGGGACTGCTGAGCTTTGTCCTGTGCATGGATTGGACAGTGATAAGAGAATGCAGTTGGGCTCAGTCTGACCCTTAGCATGCTCTTGGGCTTCTTCACCTCCAGCCTCTTCTCCCTTCACACTGTAGGGCTGTGCTCAGCCTGCACAGTATTTGCAGAGAGACTGCATCAAGTTATCAGTTCCCACCTGTGAACTCAGATCAGAACATCCCTGAGCACCACAGGGCAGAAGCTGGATTCTGCTAGGTCAGAAACATGCTCAGGGATACTGAGAAATCAAACATATAGCCAGGGAAGTACAGGAAGGGAAATGTGGTGCACTTCCCACCCACAAACGTACTTGGGTGGGAGGAAACCCTCTCTGGGATGCTCTGCTGGCTCCACTAGGAGCAGACTTAGACTCTGCATGTCCTTGCAGGACAGGACAAGAGGGGATGAGACAGGACTGCAGGTCACACACTGCACAGGACTTTGACAGTGGGACAGGCAGCTGGCAGGACTGTCCTGGAAGAGACCTCCTGGCTTGTTAGATCCATCCTCTCCAATACCATTCCACAGCAAGCATAGGCAGTGGGATTGCCAGCAGCCTGAGCTGGTACCTGGCCATAAAGGTAGGGGTGAGTACCAGGCAACACCTGTACTGGACAGCCTAGGGGGCAGCCACTTCAAGGGTTGGAAGTGCAGCTACTAGGAGAAAACCAAGGCAGAGTTATGCAGGAAAGGATGTGTCATCCCCCCACATATACTGCCCCACTTGCTCCTGCCCTTGTTCCCTACTGCCTATGGCTGTGTCAGCGACTAAAGCTCCCTTGGTGCCAGTGGACCATTGAGACCTACCTGGGTTTTTGGCAGAGCCTGGTGAGCTCCACCCTCAGCCAGTACTGTGTCAGAGTAGGGCAGTGCTGCCAGGGCTCCTGCCACAGGTCTACAGCGCTGAGGAGTGCAAGGGCCAGGCTCCCTTTCCCAGCAGCCTGCCTGCATGTCACAGTAGATGGGACTCATGTTACTCACGCTCACCACGCCACAGGCACACAGACATGCATCCTGCACATCACAGCCTGCAAAGCTGAGTATCAGAAGTGCCACGTGTATCAACGCCACGTGGGTCCCATGTCCTGTGTGCATGCAGGTCCCATGGTGTGTGGATTGCATTGTCAAGCCTGACCATCACTCCATGCATGTGCCACACACAGCTCGTGTGCCTGGCTGAAGAGTGTGTTATGGTGTCCCTTGTGCACCCCACACACGGGCTCTGTGTCCTCCTAGGTGGGCTGCAAGCCAGGTTGCACGTCCATGGGTGCTGCAAGCATGCATGCGCTCCCTGAGCGGGCTGTGTGTCGCAGATGCTGTGGTGCAGGTGTGTGCCAGCCGCACACTCGCAGATGGGCTGGACCTGCCTAACGCGAGCCAAACGAACAAAACGTTCAGGTCAGGTCTTGCACGTGGGGCTCGACGCCAGGCAAGTGCAGAGTTGCTTCAGGCTCAGATGGCATGGGTCTGAGAAAGGCTCTGCCATGGGCTGCTGGCAGCCTCTTCCCCGTCCTCGCTCCCAAGTTGGAGTCCTTGCTGCACCCGCCACTCTGAAACAGCTCATCTGGGGGTAAAGTCCGGAAGGTGGATGCTTGACACCTGCTTCCTGGGAAAGCCAAACAGAGCAAAGGCAGGTTAAACTTGCATGGCAAGGTGGGGAAGGAGGGTGGGCAAACAAGGAAAGAGGGAAGGAAAAAGAGAAGAAAGTAAATGAAGGAGGTGGGTGGAACAAAAAGGATTGGAAAATACAGGTAAGTGAGAAGAGTTAAGGTAAAGGGACAACTGGGACAGTGTCCCCCAAGCCCATCTCCATTCCTTCCAGGAGTTTGGGATTTGCCAATAGATCCCCAGTGCTTGTCCCAGTCTCGTCCTCTGTGCCCAGCATGCAGCTCCGAGACGGGCAGGCAGAAGCCTGACCCGGGTGTGCCAGGCTACAGCAGCTCACCTGGCTCTGGTAACAGGTGAGTGGCTTCGCCTTCCCCCGCCGCCTCACAAGCAGAAAATGAGGGTGACGCTGGCTGGCTGGGGCTTTTATAGCCCTGATAAAAATAGCGCTGGCTGGACGACGTTCGGGGGGCTGGAGAGATGTGACTGAGCAGAGACAGGCGAGAGGGCTGGGCTGGCGGCAGCGAGCCTTCTCCCCAGCACACCTGTCACGGCTCTGTGTTTGCTCAGAACAAATATTGACCCAGGGAAGGCAGGCTGGGCAAGGGAGGCGATTAGCCCACCTAGATTAGAAGCAGAGCAAGTCTCTATGCAAACTCTCCAGGGCTGCCTTTGTTAATGGGAGCCTGATGGGCTGATAGGAGCCAGGAGCCTGGATGCTGGGGCGGGTGGTGGTGAGGAGGAGGTGAGGGGGGAGAGAGGAGGAGACATTTATTAACCTGCACTGGAATAACACCAGCTGTCACTTTTCCACCCACCTGCCTGGCTCATTTTGCAGCCAGGGGTGCAGGGAGAGCAAGAGAGGCAGGTGTGGGGGTATCCTACCTGCGCAGCTCTGGGGTGGGTGCTGCTTGCTTGCAATGCCTTGGGCTGTTGAACAATGAGAGAACAGCAAGGTCCCAGGGCTGGAAGCCAAAGCTAGTGCCAAGCAGCCTAACACTAAGTGACTGTGATGGCAAGGACCCCCCTTGGCCCCATGCCAAACCCACCACTCATGCTGAAGTCCCTTGGGCACGCCAGGGCTCTGCATGCGTCAGTAACAGGAGCCACAGACTTCTGAGACAGGCAACAAAGCCACCTCTGCCTGCTCACTTTGGGAACGCTTCCAGAAAGGCTACATGGGCCAGGAGCCAGCTCTCCCAACATAGCCACAAGAACAGGATGTGTTTCACTCCATGAAACTCCTTCCCATGGGGTCACCACATCCCAGTCACATCATCCTCCTGCATCCCTGCTGTGCTGTGTCACTACCCAGCAAGGCAATTGGTGCAGACATCCCCATGCTGGCACTGGGGTCAGCATGCAGAGATCGTGGGGGCCAGGAGAAGTTTAGACATATTCCTGTAGCACCTAACCATGCTACTCAACCCTGACAGTCCTCCTCAGCTGGAGTTGGGCTGTCTCCTTTTGCTCCTCGGGCACCTGCAGCTTCCAGGATAACAGAGCATGAAGTGCAACAGCTGCGGCAGGGGAAGCTTCTTTGTGCAAGTGCACCGGCCTGTTCGTTTGTGTAGATGGGTGTGTTTGTGGGTGGGGAGGTGGGTAATGCTGCTTTAACACCCATGGTGGACAACTGTAGGTGTCCTGGTTTTGCTGACAAACTGCCATTGTCCTCTCCAAAGCTGAGGTGTGCTCACAGTAGAATGCCAAAGGTAAGTGGATAGTTGCTGATTGTCCCTTTCAGAGTCAGGAACCCGCCTTCCATCACTCCTGCTTGCTGCTGTCTCTGGGGCTGGGGTCCTGTGGGCTCCCAGGCCAGCAGAGCCTGGCACAATAATCAGCTGGAGTGATGCCAACCTCATTCACCTTGATGCACTTTTTTCTGCCAACAAAGGCAAAGCAGAACCATTTTTGTGCTGGGTTGTGATGCTAAGTGGAAGTGCAATATTCCCTTTCCTCTTGATGTTAATACAGGCCCTGTCATTCAGATCTGTCCACTTCTTTCCCAGCATGGGGAATGTTCTGGACAAGTCTTGCCTCTCCTTGTCAGGCCACACACAAGAGGAGCAGAGCAGCAGCTCCTGGAATAGGCTGCCTTACTGCACTTTCATCTTCTGGAGCAGCCAGAAGAAAACCAAACCCTTTATACTGGTGCTGCTGTAGTTCCAGCAGAGTGGAGACATTGCTCTGTGCTGTAGTGGAAAGGTTCTCTCACTCCAACTTCCTCCTGCAAGGGCAGGGCCCCACCATGCAGCAAATAACTTTTCCTTGCAAGGCTGCTCTACAGGAAACAGGAGAAAAGCAGGTCCCTTAAGCTTGCAGGGCGCCCTGCACAGAACAGCCATCCTGGGGATAATCTTCCACCTGCCCTGGCCCTGGCATTTCCAGGGCAGCACCAACTGGTGTATGTTCTTCTGCATCAGGCAGGCAGTGCTGGAACCAAGCTCACCCAGTAGACTGGCCTCAGCACCTGCAGCCTCAGCCTTCTCTCACAGCAGCCAAGGGTCTGTACTGCCTCACTGTCCCATGAGGGCTGAATAACATCAGAACACTTCTCATTTTCACCAGGGTCCAGCACTGTGTCCTGGTGTGACCAGAGCATGGACTAAAATACCCCATTCCCAAATACCAAAGCAACACATCTGCGCCTGCTCTCTCAGGCATGGGAGGTCAGGGGTGAAGGCTCTTTGCCCAGCTCTGCCAAAGGTTTTGGGAGGATCATTTTCATGGTTTTGCTCTCCAGACTTTGTCCTGTCAGTGCAGACACTCAGGCTAGGTGGGGTAGGACTTTTCCAGGTCCCTACCTAACAGAACAGGGGGAGAATCGACTGGTCCCAAGCAGGAACTGTGCACATCCGCAGCAGGGTGAACTGTCCCCTAATACTGCCACATGGACACAGAACCACCTCGAGGGGTCTTTGCAAGGAATTCATATTTCCCCACTGGAGTGGGACTGAGAAGCCTGGCAGACACCCTAACAGGGAGGACCAGGAGCAGCTTTGTTCCCTTCCCTTTATCTCCCAGACAATGACACGATTCAGCGGGTGTTAAACGTTTTAATGGGATTAATGATAGCTTCTGTTGCCCCCCTGCCCCAAGGCCATGTCACCCCTCCCTTGCAGCCAGGACTAACAGCCAAGAAGAAAAGGTCTGTTGTGTGTTGCATTAACTGCCTGATGACTGAGCACCTCTGATAAGCAGCAAAAGGAGGTGGGGAGCCCCACCAGCTTGCCAAGCTCTCCCTGGGCCATCCTCACGCTTGCTGTATACCTGCCATCAGCCCCAGCCCCATGGGAACATCTCCCCACTTGATCACAAGAACAGCAGCTGAAAGGAGCAGGACTCAAATCAGTAATATCTCTGTTAGGGAGGTGTGCTTCAGTAACGTGGCTCATGTCCAGGCAGAGGCCAAATCCAGCCCTGGAAGCCAGTACAAGGAGCTCAGACTTCCTTGTGCCTGAGACTCAGATGTGGTTAGCTGAGGCAGGGCTTCTGGGAGCTGGGCTGTCCCACAGTTCATTACTTTCACCCTTGGCACTGGGTAGCAACAAAGCTTCTTGCTAAGGGAAAGTCCTCCCTCCAGTGCAACACCCTTTACCTGGCTGCCCTTCACCTGGGCACTACCCCAAATTCCAGGGAAGGAGCAGCAGGGAAGCAGTGAAACCCCTGGATGAGTGGATTGCTGTGGGCTCCCCAGCGTGCTGTGCTCACCCTATGAGCCTGGCGTGCTGCTGTCATACAGTGGTGTGACTTGGTCGCACATTCAGTGGTTTCCAAAACCAGGGTCTAGTTCCCAACTTGAGATGCAAGAGTTTTTTCAACCTCAAAAAGGGGCTTTCCTAGATGTATTTCTAACTTAGGTGAGAATAGAAGAAGAAAAGTGTGTGATAGCTGCTGATGGCTTTGCTTAGTGCACACTGAGTGGTTCTGGTTGAAAGGCACCAGAGGAACCCTAGAATAGAGGTGACGTACCACCATCTCACATTCCCTACAAAGAGTGGAGAGAAGGAAGATTCCTTTCTCTGATGTGTGGGTGGTTCCGGAACCTCTTGTTCCCTGACTCACTCAGAACTGGAGGCACTGTCTCAGGAATATCCTACTTCACTTCAGGGAAGTGAATTTACCTCTGATAGTGCTCCAACCACAGTGTGAGTTCTGTTTCCTCCAGCTCCAGCCTGCATTCAGCACACAAGAATGGGAAGGGCTTCAACTTTAATGACAAAAACCCCTATTCCCTGCACATGAATCTGCACTCAAGCTCCATCCATTCACTCTTGGGCATGGCAACAGGCTAATAGTATTTCCTGTGTTGGCCCATCTGTTTCACAAGGCAGAGAAGTTAATGGTGATACAGTCCAGAAAGCATCAGACCGTGCAGGCAGCTGGATTCCGTTTGGAAGGGTCCTGCCCCTGCCTGTGTTACCCCACCTGGGAAGCCTGTTGCAGGATTACAGCACATCTGTAGTGAGCAAATGCCAGCCGGTAGCCTGGACTAGGCAGAGTATCTGCAACTGGACTGAATGGACAGGCCCTGCTGCTGCCTTGAGTTGGAGAGGAAGGAGGTGGTGCACCATTACCTGTTCACCACTAGCTGAAGGCCAGAATGTCAGAAAAGCTGCTGTTACACAGCAGTTGAAGCATCCATATGTGGGAAGGAGGAGGCGGTATGCGTGGGAAGGTATGGAGTCCTGTAGGAGGAACTGGCTGTTGGAGAAGATGATTCACCCAGGCCAGAAGTGCCAGAAAGACCAAGTCACCATAGATCTGGTATCACAACTGGCTCCATAAAGAGAAGCAGAAGGTCATTGTTGTGGGTGACTCTCTGTTGAGGGGTACAGAGGGGCCTATATGCTGTCCTGACCCACTTCACAGGGAAGTCTGCTGTCTCCCTGGGACACAAGTTAGGAATGTGTTGGAGAACTTCCTACCCTAATAAACCCCTCTGATTATTACCCCCTTTTGGTATTTCAGGTGGGTAGTGACAAAGTGGGTAAAATTAGTGCAGACTCAATTGAAAGAGATGTTAGAACCTTTAGACACCTGCTTAAAGGATCAGGAATGCAAATTGTGTTCTCCGCGGTGTCATGACAGCAGATCAATTCATGGCTCTGGAACTGATGTTTTCAGCAGAGCTTTGAGATCACAGGCTGCTATACCTGGCCTGTTGGTGGCAGCTGGGATGCACCTGTCCCAGAGGGGGAAAAGGATCTTGGGGTAGGAGTTAACAGGGCTCATTGTGAGGGCTTTAAACTACATATGAAGGGGAGAAGGGGGCTTGTTAGGAGTAAGTCCAAAGGAAGGATGGTGGACTAGTGAGCACTCTCACTCTGCCATTTCTTTTGAGGGAATGGATATAAATTTAGAAATCATGGAAGCACCTGAGAAGAGT
This sequence comes from Upupa epops, assembly GCA_013397515.1. Taxonomy (NCBI): domain Eukaryota; kingdom Metazoa; phylum Chordata; class Aves; order Bucerotiformes; family Upupidae; genus Upupa; species Upupa epops. Next base: position 1,795 of record VZRI01007034.1, on the reverse strand, counting down.
CTGGTAGGAAATAGAGCCCATGCTCACAAAAAACATTTGGAATCATTAGCTCATCTCAAGTGCCTCTATTCCAATGCGCACAGCATGAGCAACAAACGGGGAGCTTGAAGCCATGATGCAGCAGGCAAACTATGACATAGTGGCTATTATAGAAACATAGTGAGATGCCTCACACGACACACGTGTTGTGTGTCACAATTGATGGGGACATGCTCTTTAGTAGGGATAGACAGGGAAGAATAGGTGGTGGAATGGCCCTGTATGTTAGGAAATGCTATGAAAAGCTCAGAAATCAAGTATATAGTGGTGATGGGATCAACAGCGTTTTGATTAGGTTAAGGGTCAATAAAGCTGATATCACCATAGGAGTCTGCTGTAGACCTTATTATCAGAGTAGTGAGGTGAATGTAGATTTCTATAAGCAATTGGGAGAAATCTCATGGACAGTTGCAGTTGTTCTTGTGGGGGGACTTCAACCTCCCAGGTACCTTCGNGTGTGTCACAATTGATGGCTACATGCTCTTTAGTAGGGATAGACAGGGAAGAATAGGTGGTGGAATGGCCCTGTATGTTAGGAAATGCTATGAAAAGCTCAGAAATCAAGTATATAGTGGTGATGGGGTCAACAGCGTTTTGATTAGGTTAAGGGTCAATAAAGCTGACATCACCATAGGAGTCTGCTGTAGACCTTATTATCAGAGCAGTGAGGTGAATGTAGATTTCTATAAGCAATTGGGAGAAATCTCATGGACAGTTGCTGTTGTTCTTGTGGGGGGACTTCAACCTCCCAGGTACCTTCGACACAGCAGAGAGGAAACAGTCCAGGAGGTTCCTGGAATGTATGCCAGATAACTTCCTCACACAGCTGGTAAGCAAACCAACCAGGGAAGTTGCCCTGCTGGGCCTCCAGTTCATGAACAGAGAAGGTCTTGTGGAGGATATGGCAGCTAGAAGCCATCTGTGACTATGAAATTAGAAATGTTAGGAGGGGAGATAGCAAAACTGTCACTTGGGACTTTGAAGGGTAGACTTTGATTTGTTTGGGAGGTTACTTGATAGAACCCCTTATGAGTCAGTTTAAAGATGTAGGAGTCCAGGAATGCTGTCAAGAAAAGCTTCTTTAAATATATTAATAACAAAAGACAGACCAAGGAGAGCCTCTATTCCCTGACAGAAGGAAATTCAGTGACAAAGGATGAGGATATGCTAAGGTGCTTAATGCTTTCTTTGCCTCAGTCTTCAGTAATAGAATCATTTGTACTGAGGGAAGCCAGCCCCTCGAGCCAAGAGATGAGAGCCAGAAGCAACATGTCCCCCCACAATCCAGGAGGAGATGGTCAGGGACCCGCTGTTCCACAAATCTATAGGGCCTGATGGGATACATCATGTGCTGAGAGAGTTGGCAGGGATTTTTGCCAAACCACTTTCCATCATTTATAAGCAGTTCTGGCAAACAGGGAAGGTCCCAGTTGATGGGGAGTCAGCCAGTATAACACATGTCTATAAGAGGATGATCCAGAAAACTACAGGCCTAGAATCATAAGGAATCGGAAGGGACCTCGAAAAATCATCTAGTTCAATCCTTCTTCCACAGCAGGACCACCTAGACAAAGTCACACAGGAACATATCCAGGCAGGTCTAGAACATCTCNTGCAGTGACCATGAGATGGTGGAGTTCAGGGTCTCGTGTGGTAGGAACAGAATACCTAGCAGAATTACAACCCTGGACTTCAGGAGGGCCAGCTCTGGCCATTTGAAGCAACTGATAGAGGAAATCCCTTGGGACAGAGTACT
>VZRI01007033.1:0-10737 GCA_013397515.1 Upupa epops | reverse complement strand
CCCTCAGCTCCAGGCCGCTGCCGCCGTGCGCTTGTTTTTCAAGCACCCTCACGCAGGCGCCGCAGCTCCAAGCGGCTCCCGGGGAACGGCCCCGAGCCACCGAGTGCCCCCGGCTCCCCCACTCCCATGCAAGAAACAAAACCACATATCCTCCCAACAGAGGAGAATAGAATACAATTTTTTTTTTTTTTTTTTGATTCCACAACCCAAGACACATTGTTACCTAAAATTTATCTGGTTTGCTGAACAATTTGTTTTTTCAGTAAAAGCAAATACGTTGGTAATATGCCCTACGTGTTATGGAAAGCTGTTGTCTGAATTGGTGAACAGCAACAAAAAATGACCTTACTGTTAGGTAGCTTGAAAGCTTCTTCCTTCTTGTATTACAGAATCATAGGATGGCTTAGGTAGAAACTAACCTCAGAGATCATCTACTTCTAACTCCCTTTCCATGGGCAGGGACACCTACCACTAGACAGGGTTGCACAAAGCCTGTCCAACTTGGCCTAGAGCACTCCCAGGAATGGAACATCTACAGCTTGTCTGAGCAGCTGCTGCAATGCCACATGGTCTTTGTCATGATGAGTATCTTCATAAGATTCATTCTATGTCTACCCTATTTCAGCTTGAAATCATTCCCCCTTGTCCTATCACAGGTTTTAGGTTGGACTTGATGATCTTTAAGGTCTTTTCCAGCCTCATCATTACTGTGATACTGAGAGTCCCTTGTAAAATATCCCTCTTGAACCTTCCTGAAGACCTCCTTCAGGTACTGGAAGGCTGCTGTATGATCCACACTGATGTGTCAACTGTGTAATAGGTAATTTTTAAAGCGAAAATTTTTCACTCCTATCAATAAGATGCAATACTAATAACCAATTCTATCTTCCTTTCCATCACACTTACTCTAAGCAACATGAATATTCAGGCATAGTGCTACTAAGATTAAACATTTTCACAGGAAATCTACAGGTTCAGCTCCTTCAGAGCTGGATACAGGAAGTTTCTTTCCATATCATTAATTTCTTGAACATGTGGTAATTGTTTATTATTGGCAAGTGGGCTTGACTATCATGACTCAGCTGTACTAAATCAGCTTCTACAACTTGATAAGGCAGTTTTTGAAAGAGAAATTACTGATAGTATTAAATTTTTCTTTTATGCACTTTTGCAGTCAAGCACAGAGATGGAAGGATGAAGTGATCTGGTTATACACATTATAAATAATTACATGTTTCTTATGCAATATGTGATTAGAAGAGGCTTCGTGACTTATTGTGACTTGTTGTATCAAACAAACCTTGAGCATGGTGAGCTTTATGTTACCTTTTTTTAAAGAACTTCTTTACAATAGCACAAAAATTAAAAGTAACTTTCCCCTGGATTTCAGTTTTAGACTGACATGTGTGATCTAAACTGTGGGATAAAACATAATACAGAGATCATTCCCAGGTGATTTGGTAATAGTTTTCAGAGAATCTAAAGCGAAAATAAAGTTGCTTGAAACACATTTTTTATCCTGTCACTGTCAGAATGAGATACCACTTGGGTTATATCACAGGAAACACTATGCAAGATGAATGAATGTTTTCCTTTATGCAGGTATTTAGTGACTGAGTTGCCTATGAGATGTAACCTATATAGTATTGTTCTGAAATTACATATTTGTACCACTGATGATTTTCCATAGTATCATGCTTCTCATTTTTATCCTATCTGGAAGAAGGAGGTCTCAATTTCCCTGTTTTGAGGGAAATAGAGCCATACCTGTCTATCCACATTTTCTACTACGCAGGCTGTACCAAATCAGAAAGATTGAGATGAGCAGGGTTTGAAATGGAGATTTCAAAGGGAAAATACTGCTTTCTTGCTTTCTGCTTGTATTTAGGTAAGACAGTTGGTGCTCAGTATCAGCATTTGAAATTTTTGTGAGACTAAACTAGTGCTTTGTACTGTGCAGCATTCACTACGCTTGTGACTGTCCCCAGAGTGTGAAAACATCATTCGACTTGAACAAGTACTTGAGCACTGGAGAGCAGCACTTGGTCCTGTGCTTGTGAATGTCAAAGCTTTTTTAAACTTCCCTGGACTGACCTTGTTGCTGGATAACCTTGTCTAATTGCATCTTCCCAAATTTGAGACTTTCAGAAATGCAGAGTAAATGCTTTTTCACTATTGCAGCCAATTCAGATAAAGTCAAAATCTTTGTCCATTAGCAAACATAAATGCATTTACTTTTGGCAGTGTGGATGAATTCTGCATTTCAGTATGTTTCTGCAAAAAACATACAATGATGTGACTTTAGTACATGGTTTAGAGTCCTCATCATAATGAATCAAGCCTTGATTTCAGTAGCTGTTTTTTATATTATTATAGTAGGCTGTGTTATATGGAGCACAGATGTTCAAGAATTATTACAAAGCAAGTAATTTTTTCATTGGAATTTCTTTCAGGTAAAATGGTCTTTGAATCCAAACACACAACATATACTGTGAGAGGGTGCCATGCAATATTTTTTGCCTCAATAAAAGAATTATTTAAAAATTAAGTAGTAGTGCCGCCTTTTCCTTTTTCATTTTGTGGCTTTGAATGCAACCAGAAAACTTTCACTCTTGAACTACCTTCAGAGTCAAATGCATAATGTACCAGCTTACCTCCTGTTTGATTTCCAAACCTTGGCCCTCTGGAGACATATATTTATTGTTGTGGTGTTGTCTTGTAGCACTACAGTCTGGGATCAATTAATCCTTCAAAGCATCCTATCACCTGTCAATATGAAATTCTAGCAATTTACTGAAGTGAGATGGCTGCATATCTTCTGAAAAACATTCCCTATTGATCAGTTCATTTCTCCAGAGTATGATGAACTTGTTTAAGAAAAATTGATCTAGCAAATTGATTTTTTTTTAATCAAGGAATCATATAAATGCAATTTAAGTAACAATATTTTTGCCTTGGAGAATGTATAATGTGTACTTGGTGTAAAGAACAAAAGAGAAAACAAATGCAAGAAAAAAAAAAAAAAAGATAGAATGGATTTACACAGAAGAATATGTAGTTTTTCCACTAAGACTTATAGATTGTTTTGCAAGTATTTCTATGCAATTTTAAAAATTGTTTTATCCATTATATTTTTGTTTCTGAATTAGTTTACACTCTTGAGGTGACCCAGTCATTTTGGGTATGAGACTTATCCTTCCTATTTGTCCAAGTTGAGATAGGATTTTTTCACCATCAATTTTTTGTAATGCAGATGGAATAATTAATTGCATGACTTTGTAAGTGTATTATAATTTTTGCTCTACTGCTACATATGTACACTTGCTGTTTTGTTTTTATTCTGCTAGGAGCTAAAAGCATCCAGACCAGCTTATATATACCATAATCTTTAGCAAGGCAGTGCTGTATAAGATATTAATCCCACACAGGACAAGCAAATTATCAAACACTGAATAGTATAATTAGAAATAACTCTCTCCCCACCTTCCTTCTTCTCCTGATTGTTTTCAGTCTTCACAACTGTGCAAGAGTGAATATAGATCAAATCCAGAAGTTCTTTTCTGTTCTTCTGTTTGCTAGAATATCTGTATTCTACAGACCCATCCTACAAACTGTATGCCTTACCCTAATGCATGAAGCCCTGTACCTAGGGCAATGGAACACAGAAAAACCTCTCAAAGATCTGATGTCTCAAGAATCTGTGGTGGCATGTTTTCAGCTTTAAATACTGTTTTTGTCCATTTCTGTTTTCAGTCCGTGGTCATTCAGTGATTTTTAATTTTAGACACTTCAGTATATTCTCCCAGGATATGTCAAGGAATCACTGTCTTCTTTTAGGAATCTTCAGTATTACTGTGCAAATCTGTTTTCCAAGTGCTTTGTTCTTGCTTCAGAAACATTGCATTAATTACACTGAATATCCATGAATATATTTAAGCTATGTTAAAAGGACAGTAGTACCAGAACACATGCACAACTTCAGGTTGTCAGTTTTGTTATTAAAACAGAGTCCTCATGTTTCAAGTGTTTCCCAATAGAATGTGGGTTCTTTTCAATGCAAGGCTATGCTTTCAGCAAAATTGTTAATTATAGATCATAATAAGGTGTTAGGAGCAAAACACACACAGAATTTGAAAGTGAAATGAGGCACAGTACATAGATAAAGCAATTGTTTATTTAAGAGGTGATTAGCTGCAGCAAAATAAGCAAGCAGATACTTGATGCTGAAATAAATTATACCCATTTGAAATCATTAAACTATTTGCTTATTTATGCATTGTGACCTAATGTAAAGGTAAATGCATAATGCTGTGAGTTTTTTTCCTCTCCTATGTACTGAGTATCAAACTGACAAGCAAAATCTCATGTTTGAACTACTGTCCTATTAAAAGAAAAGCCTTTTCTCCTTTTCTCAAAAGGAGAAAAAAGATAGGTGCCTCAGTTTCACCTGAGACTTGAATTATTCTATACTATAAACTGTAAGCTTTTTAAAAGGCACTGTACTCACTAGATCAACAAAACAGTTTGTCTTGGGAAATGATGCCTAGCTTTTGAGTTTATTTCCTCAGATGTTACAAGCATGCTATTTTTTGCCATGTTGGTGTTAAATCAGTGCAAAACATTGTTATTTTCTTCAAGGAAAAATAAGCTCAGAAACATACTGAATTCAGATCAGCTTGAATGCCATAATGATAGTCCAATCTAGTTTTAAATCTGTGCTTAACTGGTTGTTTAATCTGACTCTCATGGGATACAATTTCATTTGTAATACAGAACTTTGCTCATACACCACTAGGACCGTTGTTTTATAAAGGCATATGATAGGTAGACGGTGCATAATTATCAAGTCAGAAATCAGAACTTTGTGAATGCTTTGAGGAACTGTAAAATGTCCTACATTGTTATACTTTGAGGTTTTTCCTCTTCATGAAAAGGAGAGTGTGTTTGCTCTTAGAATTCCTTGAATGCAGGGTGATTGTAAGAACCATCTTTGCTACAATGTCTGTGAAACCTTAAAACAGAAACATAAAGATACTCTGTGGAAAATGACTTCTACATGACCTTAGTCCTTCCTTGACAGGTGTTTTGCTTCTTGTGGTAACTACATACTCGCTCCCTACCTCACTTACAGCATGCATGTTCTGAGATCTTTCTTCTTTTTCTCAAACCTATGAAAATAAGTCAAAGTACTATTTGCATGTTGGTTTTTTTTAGTCCTCAGTTGCATGACATGCTTCTGAAAAGATGATATTATTTAAAATCCATTCATTAAGTATTCTACAAATGTAAAAAAATGACAGTAGTTTGAATATCTTAGATGAAAAAGTTACATCTTTGTTGTCTTAGAGAAGTCAGCTTTGTAGCCATGTTATGTCTTGTTATGATAACAACCATGTGCCTGGGGTGTTATTATCTTGGCAACATTCCTCCTTATATTGTAAGAAGACAATTAGCTTAAGCGGCTCAGAAATCCTATCTGAGGAACATGTCTTCAGGCTTTCACATGGAAAGGCACTTGTGAGTTGTATACTTGGCCTCAATATAGTACTTGAGGGAAAAATGTAAAGTAATGTGGTAAACTGCACTAACCAGGCAGAAAAAAACATCAACTGATAGCAAGAGAATTACTGATGGTATATAACAGCGAGAAAGGTAAGGTGGAACTTAGAAATAAGACATACTCTATGTGTGCTAAACAGCTATATTAATGTAATGTGTGTATGAAATTGTCTTGATCAGGATTAAATTTTTGTCTGAGTACAGAGAGAACAGCTAAGAAAGAAAAGCAAAGATTCATTTAAAGGCAGTAATGCAGTGTTAAAAATATTTTCCATGAAACTAATAAATTGAGCCCAGTTGTAGAATGATGATTGGTAAAGATGACGGAAGAGGTGAAAAAGTCACTGACAAGGGGCAATGGGTACAGGCTAGAATACAAGAAGATACGTTTAGAAATAGGGAAAAGCTTTTTTATGGTTGTAGTTACAGAATACTGGAGCAGGCTGCCCAGAGAAGTTGTGGAGTCTCCTTCTCTGGAGTTTTTCAGATCCTGCCTTGAGACAGTCCTGTGTAATGTGCTTTAGGTAGTTCTGCTTTGGCAGGTAGGTTGAGCTTGATAATCTCTTGAGGTGTCTTCCAACTCCAATGATTAAAGGAGTCTTAAATTGTTCATATACTTAACTACTGCTTTATTTCTGTGGCTCTTTGTGCATATTGGACTTGATGGTTTGAAGGTCAACTACAACATTAATGTTTCTAAGATTTTATCCCAATTCTAGTTCAGTAAAAGAGCAAAGAAATAACCTTATATAATGTGCAAATGCATTCTTCATATGTTTCTAATTTAATAAAAAGCTGGAGGCAACATAAATCCTATATCGGTCCTTTGAAAATTTCCATTTGAATTAAGACAATCTAAACAAAATTTGAACGAAACTTGTTGTGCTAGGTGTTGCAATACCACCTTATCAATATTACAAGCTGTGGGAATAATTTGCAGTAGTTTTATATGTAGCATATATTAGGTGGAATTGTAGGCAAAAAACTTCAGGCATCTTATGTACTCCTACCTTTTAATGTAGTCTTATATATTTTAGTATGTTCATATCCTTGCCTCTATATCTTTTAACAAGCTCTTCAATATTGCCATTCAGGGACTTTGAAGGTTCACCTGAGACATCACATTCACTATAAAGACCCATCAAGTTATCTGGTGGTTTCTGACTATTTACCTCCTGACCTCATGTGCCTGATAAACAGTGCAAATGTCCAAATTCCTCTAAAAAACAAGGATGAATTAGTTTGACATTAAAGTAAAAAAAAAATATATGAGCTCAACTTTGACTGAAGCCTAATTCAAGGTGTCTGTATTTAACTCATCTGTAATAAAATATGCCTGTTTCTAGTTTGTTTCACAAGTCTGTCAGTGTTACTGGCAAGTGTAGAAAAGACAACTTCTTTAGTTGTCCTGAAGTTTTCCTCCTGACTGATGAAGATTTGAAGATTTGAAGTTGCTATATGCTTCCATAATAATCACAAGCCAAGAATGTTGAATGTTTTTTGTTGTTTTTTTTTTTTTTTTTTTTAAATAGGTGAAGGGTTAGGGCTAGAATCAGTTATGCTATCCATGGTAGACTTGCTACTATAGGATTTCTTCCCTAAATATTAATGAATTTTTACTTCACAGTCTAGAATTGATAAACCAGAACTGGATGGTGATGTTACTCCTAAAACTTGAATTACTCTCTTTAAAGCAAGGATATTTAGTCACAGGCTCATGAACACAAAAGTGTCTAGGGAACTATAGACCTGTTAGTGTGCTGGTTTCAATCTGTCCTCGATGGGTCTTTACTAGATCTTGTAGAATTTACAGGCAAAAAGCAGTGACTAGGGAAAAAAGAGGATTTTATTAAACCTTCACCTAAGAACAAGAAGAGAGAAAATCCCAAACAGGTGAAACTGACACAGCAGAGACTGTGTCATGGTGCCATTGCACACCCTCTGGGAAAAGAATGAGAAAAAGTTATGCAGTGATCTCTGGCTTTGGGCAAGGGCCCCTGGTGGAAGAGCATGTCCTGTACTGAGGATTAAGAGCACCATGGACCAGAGGCCCCCTCCTGACTCTACCCGTCGTGAAGAGCTGCCCCAGCCACCCACTGAATCTCTCTCTCCCTTCTCATTTTGGGCAAGATATTCCAGGGGATCACATGACATGGCCAGAAGATACTAGGTCAGTCAAGTACCCCAACCCTCAGTCCCTCAACTTTCTCCAAAGGTTTAACAGGCTTCCTGCTTGTTCAAACATTTCCTCAATTTCTCAGTCGCAGCTGTGACACTGCCTCTCTTTCCCCCACAGTCCAATAAATCAATGTGGTGCCAACCACATGGTCCACATGGCACCCACAAGGAACAGTGAAAATGGTGCCACTTGCATGGTCAAGCTGGTGCCCATGGGGTACAGACTCAAAATGGTGCTGACCACACGGTCAGGGTGCCACCTCTCCTTCATTGTTGCAGCATGGGGACTAGGAGACCGTTGCTTACCTTGCCAGTTCTAGTGTCTCCTCAAAGTGGCCAGCCTGTAGCATTGTCTGCTCAGCACTGCTTGCCACAGCTGACACAGTTCAGAATCATTTGGCCATGCTTTCACATCTGTCCCAGCAGGGTTGGTCAGTTGTCTCCACTGCTTGTTCATTTGTTTTTGTGAACAGCTGTCTCTTTGTTGTGCCTACCTCCTCTCAAGTATGGCAGCATATCAGTATTGGGACTACTGCCAGCCACCACTTGGGCTGCCCAGCTCCTATTGGCATGGAGCAACACTAGGGCAGCGCCATGTCAGCACTGGGGGCATGGCACTGGGACAGCATCAGGGCCGCCCTGCCATTCCCATGGGCCAAGTGGGCAGGGGAGGGGACCAAAGTCCCTCTCCCCACCTGCCAACACTACAGCTTCTAGAAAAAGACTCTTTCCCCCTAGAATCTACCCTCTTTTATAGAGGAAGGCTGCCCCTGATGTGGCCTCCTCTGAGAGAGGGCAATTGGAAGGCAGTGGGGGATGTTTTATTTTGCAGAGAAGCACTTTCATGAAGCACACTGCCAAACCATTACAGTCAGACTTACTCTGATGCCAGAGAAGGTCATGGAACAGATCATCTTGAGTGCAATTACATGCCATATAGAGGATAACCAGGGGATCGAGCCCAGTCAGCATGGGTTTGTGAAAGGCAAGTCCTGCTTGATGAACCTGTTCTCCTTCTATGATGAGATGACCCATCTAATGGATGAGGGAAAGGCTTATTAAGGGAAGACCTTATTGCCCTCTACAACTACCTGAAGAGACATTGTAGGTAGTTGGTCTTGGTCTCTTCTCACAGGTAATTAGTGATAGAACAAGAGGAAACAGCCTCAAGCTGCAGCAGGGGAAGTTTAGGCTGAACATTAGGAAAAAAAAGTTCGCTGAAAGTATCAGACACTGGAACAGGCTGCCCAGGGAGGAGGTCGAGTCATCATTTCTAGATGTGTTTAAAGGTCATTTAGATGTGGTGCTTAGTTATACAGTTTAGTGGTGAATGAGTTAATGGTTGGGCTTGTTGATCGTAAGAGTATTTCTCAACTTGGATGATTCTATGATTTTAAGCTTCTATAAGTAACTGTGTCCCAGAAAATCTAGAAAGATGAGCAGCAGGACTTGCTCAGCAGCAGAACTGAAGGAATGATGTTCTATATCTGGTTTGTTTTGAATACAGCTGCAAGCCTTCTATTTGCGAGGGAAGAGAACACTTTCTTCTTTCTAGTGACAATATTGAAGCATTGCCAATCCTTGCTGTTTTGCCACAAAATTATGCTAGTTCAATGTTTACCTCAGGCTCTCTTTTTGGAGAACAGGTATTAAATAGAAAGCACATCTTTCACTGAAGGTATAAGAAAACAAGAAGAAAAGTTTCGTTACTCCTACTAACGGAGAAGAACTTGAAATTTGACCTCTCTATCATACAGACTCATTTTTTCTCAATCCTCCTTTAAAAAAGTCAGCTTTAAGATTTTTAGCCTACTAATTTATGATTTTTTACAATCTGGTAAGTGACCAAGAGTATTTGTGTAGGTAGGTGGATTTCAAATGGATTGGTTTGTACTTACAGACTCATAACTGTCTGACTGATTTTGCTGGAAACAATCCACCCTTTATCTAGTGTCATGGAGCTGAAAAACATTTGGATAGATCACAGACATTATTTTAGCCTTTGCTCTTGCTTCTCTAAACAAACAGACTTAAATTTAATTCTGTTGAGCTTTGCAGAGAGACTGAAAAGCTCTGTCTCTTTTCTATCCTAAATCCGTGCAATGCTGAGGTGACAGTAATGAAGGCTGTGTTGAAAACATACGATGGAACTAGATAGCATATCTTATTTTCTAGATATTTTAGGTAGAATTTTCAAAGATGCTAATACGAACTTACCTCATTTTCAAAAGTGGTAATTTTGATGAATGAAGAGTTTACATTTATTGTTTTTCAGTGAGCCTCAAGATTTTTTTTTTCATATTAAAATAAGTATGATCACAATAGAACAACAGTATGAGAAAAGTCAGAAGATATTTGTAAATTTACATGCACATATAATAATAAAATAATTTGCATTAAAATTTTCAGGTTTAAATAAGAATTTAAGGATCTGTAAACTTACATATGGATATTGTTTATTGTGAGTTGAAAAGTGTATGATAATGTAATTGGACCATATTCTTGAGGATTTGTAAGTTCTTGTTTCCCTTTATGTTATGTGTAGGGGAAGAGATTGATTAAAACAAATGTAGCAACTGAATAGAAGTCCAGAGATTAATTTTAACTTTAATTTTTTTCCACCTGTAAACCAGACATCATGATCTGTTAATATCTCACTTCAAATATCCCAATGTGTCCTCCCACCTGCATTCAGAGTCAATTTTGCTTCTAATGAAGAGTGATGCTTGAGTTAGAGGCTGGTTTGGACTTCAGGTAACTGAACTGTTGCAGCAAACATGAATGTTGAAGAGGTGACTGTTTCCAGACAAAGAGTTAAAATCTTTATGGTTGCTTACTGTTACTGATGACTCTAAAACCCGCTGTTGACACTGAGCCATCAGCTTGCTCTTGTGCCTTGTCTAAGGAAGGTCTCTGGAACATTGTCGAATAGATATGTGTTGATTTCTAACGCAAAGAAATTTTTGTCAGTGAGCGTAATGTTAAAAATAGCTTGTGCTG